>JACJUY010006262.1:15254-39407 GCA_014220935.1 Platorchestia sp. MABIK | reverse complement strand
AACATTCTACTGGAGAACGGTGTGTGTTATTTTGTAGTTAAGATTAGTATTTTCATCCTGTTGTTTATCAGTTGATCATATGAATTACATTAGTCATGATTCATAATCACACGTATCACCCGTTTTCCGCTTATGCTGTTTTTTTCTATATCACTTTCCGGATGAATAAAGCTGTGGAAGTGAAAACTTTGAGTAAATTTGTACATCACGTTTATCCGCGGTGTCTCAAATAGGCCGTCAGCTCTTAAAATGGTCAAATATCCAATTTCCAGTTTATATAGAAAATCGATGCAGAGATTATGGTTGAACTCGTAAGTAAATTCTAGACCTCTACAGCAAACCGCTGGATCCAGCAAAACACACGAAGGGAGGGGAAAGAGGCTGGGAATTGAGAAGTGCTACAATGCGGCACGTGTTTGAAAAAACCGACTCAAAATGGTAGAATACACATTGTTCTTCTCCTTCACAGCCTGGGAGGTGTTTGAAAGCGCCATCACCGAGAGCTCAAATCACAGTGCCGAGCCACTCCGACATGTCTCGTCTGGATACGTTTTTGGCAATTTGCGCGTCTGTCAAAAACCTCCTATGTCATAAATGTGAACCACACGTTTGTTTCGTCCAAGGCCTTATGTTTTGTTCGTGTTGGTATAACAAAGCATGATGTCTGACGTAGAGTCAGACAATTTAAGCACTGTTTTTTTGACTGAAAAGTGGCACATTTCCTTAAAAGGGAAAACAAAAAAATTCTATTGTGTTGAACGTTAATTGCTGATCAAGATGAGTTACGCTGTTAACATTGGTTCGGTAATTGAACTTCATGATGAGAAGATAAGCTAATATTTGATATTAAACTAGTAGCAGTTAACAAGCGAAACGCGACATTGTGCGCAGGGTTGAGTGCCTTCATTTGGTCGCTGCATGCAACCCAACTGAGGCGAAGTGAATCTGATATTAGGCTAATGAGCTACATTCCTTCGAATTGATTGGCTGAACTAACGGGGCGTTGCGGTTTCATCTTCGAGCGATCAGTTCTTGGGTATTGCAAGATGGCATGGACGTGTTTCAGCATTGGTAAATTTTGATCAAGTTCTCATAGCGATGTGTGCTCTTGCTTCGATTCATAAATATTTATCTAGATAAATCCAAATTTTCAATCGATGTGATTAATTTTTTTCAAAAAGTGAGCATAATTTCTGAAAATTTGATAAATGCGTTTTATTTAGCCCACACAGAAGCACAACACATAAGAACCATGTTGAAATAAGATCTTTATTGCCGCCATTTCACTATTTGCGTGCTCGAAATAACCCTTTCGACCATAACAGAAGACGCTGCTTACGCTCAGTTGAAGCGTATATATCAGTCCTGCTCGGTCATGCGAGAGCGATGTACGCTGCCCATGAGAAGATGAAACTCTACATCGTCTTTTGAAAAGCTCATCTCAAGAATTTCGAGAGCAGAGGCTCTCACTTCAAAGCTCTCTTGACGGACTCTTTTTTCCAGTACTCGTGCCACGGCACTTCTATTCAGGCCAGGGAGCAAACTCACGTCTTGTACCGACGTCCTTCACTGCCCAATTTAGAATTGGACTTATGCGCCTCAGAACTGCAGTTCGCAGTTATTGAAAATCTCTGACGCTCAAGAACTTCAGATGGTCTAGTCTGGAGCATTTTTGGGAGGCTTGTAAAACTGTTCAACACTCAAGCGTGCAGTAACTTAGACAATGGAAATTAAACGCCTTATTATTGTCATTGCGTTATTTGTTTTACAGTTCGAGAATAGGTGATACAGTGCCCAACTAGGAGCTATTGCTTGTGATAAGACTGATAATTGGAGGTAGGAGGCTTACACTCGTAGCGGTTTTCCAGCAGGTAGTAGCATGCAGAGTGCAGCTCTTCACAAGCTCATATTTTTTACCGTTGCGAGAGGTAATTGTACAGTTCACTATGGACGCAAAGTGGATGATGCGGATAACAAGAGGCTGCCAAGACGAAGCCTACCTAGGGCACGCGTCGTCGAAAATACCCTTTAAAACGGATTTACAACGCTCGCATTCCAGCGGTCTCATTAGGTTGTCTGTGGTGCGCCTCCGGAACTGTTTTGCTATGTGCTGTCGAAGTGACGGTGTCGTGATCTCAGAAGGCAAATTCCTTTCCTAGGTGGTGATGATCCCTCGAGATCAGAACGCAGTGTCTTTCCAGTCGATTGCACTGTAGAATACACCGATTTGTTTTACAAAATGTAAAGACATCGCAACAGGATCAACTCACATTTACCGTTGACACGTACATACGACATGTGGTAGAGAAAATTTACGGAGAAGCTAAAAAATGCTCTAAATAAATAAAAATAATGTAGAAAAATATGAAAGCTAAAAAATGAGCATATTGCAAGATCTCGTCTTTTGTCTTTTGAGAGGTAACCGTCTCTCATTTTAGTTCTCGTCTTGCCTTAACTTAAGCTTAGCCTCCGTAATTTTAAAAACCTTCGTTACTTAAGCTAACCTCTTATGCTACGAACATCTGCTGGTAAATCTCCGATTTCAATATTGCCACGTGAACATTGTAAACAAGAAGACTTTCCCCACGTGCTATATGCAAGACACGAGCACACAGTCAAAGCCTTGAACTGTTGTTCATGAAGACCTCTGCCTTTAGTGAGCGACATCACAGGAAGAAATGTAAAAACACAATAGTTGCCAGTTATTCCCCCCTGAAAGGGAGGTATTTCAATTTCTAGAGAAGAGGGAGAACGACAAGCTACGTGCGAGGGGATTTGAGTGACAGAGATAGAGAAAAGAACTTTATGAGGGAACTGATGATCAAAAATATTTTGACTCCCAAACGTTGTGATCTGCATAGTTTTAATTTAAACTATATCTCTACTTATGGTGTTGAGACACTGCCAAGTTGATACTTCTACTTACAACACCAGAAATCGATTAAACCTAAATATTGTAAATGAACTGGGCTGATTTTTAGGATCTCTCACCTTCAGGATATTCTTAGCTACGTTGGTTTTCCTTTTATCCTGAACTATAATATTAAATGATTTCATGAATTTGAAAAGCAACTTGAAAATTTTTTTTTATCAAACACGGAAAATAAAGGAATGAATAACACGGAAACTGTAGGAATGATTGCTGTGTATTTTAATTTTGACGTACATGAGAGCATTCGCTAGTGAAAGTATGGCCAAGCTCCCCTTGTTGGTTTTGACGGAGGAATTGAGAAAATAAATGTTTCCGTTCTATAATGAGCTGAGGCCGACTTTTCTCAGGAAATTCAGAGACTTGAGAAGTTCTACCTTTAGGTAAATATAAAGCATGTTTGCAGGTAATTTTAAAGCCGACCTGTTCATTAAAAATGTAAAAGAGCGAACCTGTTAGCTTCAACCCTGAATTTTCATCCCCACGTCAGTGCGGAGGCTGAGTATGAGTAATTTTACAATTAACTAAACTGCCGCCAAGGTTCACAGAAATTATAGGATCTGATGACTGATCTCCCACTTTCAACCCACTATAGAAGCACAAATATACGTATATGTAAACATAAATATTTATGTTTAGATGCAAAATGATATATGCATAATGAAACGAAGATGCAAAATAAAATTTCACCCATTGCCATTTTTATCAGAAATTAAACTTCATCACCAACTGAAAATAACTGAATAGATTAATTTCATTGAGTGGAAATGTGCACAAACAGCGAAATCATGATACTTCGTTCTGAATAATTTTTTGAGTGTCACATTGCTCAATAACATTTATTGCAATTAACAACAATAAATCAAATGCGTCTTCGATCAGTAATCTCACTTATTGGCTTTATCTGACACATGTTAATTTAATTGAACTGAACAGCGTAGTGATCTCTTAGTTATGACTGAAATTATTCTTGGATAGAAATGCCGAAGTTTCAGGACTTGGTTAAAAATCGTGAATCCCTAATCACTGCAATACGATGGATCAAATTTGAATTGTGAACAGTTGGACTTGAAACTCAAAGCCAACTTTTTTGGTTGTACCAAAATAATTCTTTTTCTCTATATGAGTAAAAGTTATTAATCATAGTAACAAACAAATTAAATAGAATTCATTGCTTAGTATTCTAAGTGAATTTACCTGGATACAGTGAACGTAACTGATCCAGATACAGTTAACATTACTAATCCATATTCAGTTACCATAACTAATCCAGGTACAGTTAACATAACTAATCAAGATACAGTTAACATAGCTAATCTAGATACAGTTACCATAACTAATCCAGGTAGAGTTAACATAACTAATCAAGATACAGTTAACATAGCTAATCGAGATACAGTTAACATAACTAATCCAGATACAGTTAACATAACTAATCTAGATACAATGAACGTAACTTATCAAGAAACACACAAGACCACATCCTGTCGCTCTTGTGCTGGTGCCCTCAGCTCCGCTGTACAACAGCGCTGCCTCAACGCTCAATGCAACATTGCAGGACGTCACGCGAATTGCCTAAATTCTGCTCCGTGAAATGAACTTTCACCGAATAGCTTTGCGCCAGCTTCGTTTGTTCTCTACACTAACTGACATTGGGAAAAGCAGCGTGTGAGCGGTTTTTATGAAAGCATAGTATAACGCTAAATTATAGTAGGTAAAGTATTCCTGACGACCTGACACAGAACATATTTATTTCCGACTCAATGTATCCACCCCAGCCTAAGAGTCTGAATTCCATTTTATAACTTGCTCTTGTATGATCGATCTTTGACCTTACGATGAAATTCGGAATGTTAGTTCACAAAATATGGTTGACCCACGAATACCCACCTCTAAAAATACCAGGTGGCACAAATGTCGCAAAATGGATAAATTTTAAAAAGAGATTCTCTAAAAGATTCTCCTCGGAAATAGAATTCACTCTTCCAGTTATATTTTAGTCCTCATGAAACTTCAATCGTATCGAATGTATTGATTATGTCTTTGTTGGAATTTCGGCGTGATACAAAACTGTAATTTGGAAAAGTTAACCAAGGATCAATTTTTTATCATCTAACTTAAAAATTCATGGGCTTCAAAAGTCAAGTTTCGTAGCTGCAAAATACATGTATGCAAGAAACGTGAGTACAATTTTCAGCACATGCTGCATATTAGAAAAGACTGAGAGAAACTCAATTTCAAATATTTGGATACAAGCTAGGACTAAATTCAAGTCATATAACTACATTCATTAGGAATTCAAGCCTAACGACTCGTAGAAGCCAGAGGTCGCTGAGTTCCGCCACGTTGCTGAAATGGTTTCATCGGCCTGGGGCTGGATGTTCAAACAACTTACGCTCAACGTAACAGTGTAGCTTGCAGCGTAAGTCTACTTTCAAGAACTTCCGTTGCAATCTTTATCGCTACAACGACCTGAATTGTCTAAAAATGTCAAACATTTCATCTTGATGTGCCAGTTCAAATAGCACCAGCAGTTCACCGGTACTTTTGACTTTTTGTAGATTTTTGGCGGCCAAAATCTTTAAATTTTAACTTTTTTGTACCGGTACTTTTAATGTCACCTCTGCAACTACGATGACGAGAATTGATAGATAATGTAGCCCTGGCTGGTCTGTCTAACGCAAGTGACATTTCCAGTATCACTTTTTCGTCGGAGCATGCATGTTTTTCACCGCCTAAGCGATTTAATTACTTGGGAGGCGCGAAACATCCATGCAGGCGGCGAAAAAGTTAGACTGAGCTAGAGGCAGATTATAAGAGGCAGTCGTGCCTAACTCGTGCTGCGATGAAGGTAAAACAAATGACTCGGAAGCTCCATCCTATAACTTGATCCGCAAATTGAAATTAGAATCTGAAGGCTCTTGATCAGCAATAACCGGATTTCTTCATGCTCCGTTCTACGGCGCAGCATTTTGGAATTCCACGTAGAATGTTTTCTGGTTTGATTCTCAGTCTTCATTGCTGTCAGATAATTTGAACGGTTTGGACTCAAAACCGGGGGAATGATTATAATAATAATTCTTCGTCACGGTCAAGTTTTTCAGTAGAAAAAATATACAGTGACAGCCTCGGTTTTCATAATTATTAACGAAATTGAATAATTTCTATCTCTCAAATATTGCTAATTAAGTCATTATACAAAATCTAAATTCTTCTGCTGTATGAAAAATTTGCTCATTTATATACGATGTCATTCTTTATAGCTCAGAAGGTCATGCTCGAATTTTTCTGCCCCAGATCAGATTCAGATTATCGTCCTTGAATTTGTGCCAGCCGTTTTGAGCTCGTCAAACTAATCACGAGGAGTTCAATTTTAGCAGAAAGCATGATGAGCGCTCGTGAGCTGCGCAGTAGCATCCATTTTCTAGCCGTGCGTCCTAAATTAGCAATTTGGTGAGGCTGATATGAGTTCGATGAGCCCTGCTGTGTCGAGAGTAAACATGTTGTTCTTGTGTGGACGCCCTGCCACTTCGTTTCGCTTCATTTGAGAATGACACTGTGACACAGAAGCGAGGAATTGCAGCGAAAATACCCGGGTGATACAAGGACGCAACTTAACACGTTGGCAGCGATGGGCTTAACTAAAGTGCAGCATCCAATTCGAATTTAAAGTCAATTATAGTGAGGAATTTTGAAAATAGCAAATATTGACTGGATCGTCCCTTCTATTAGGTTTGATTGAGTATTTATGAAAAATGAGTTTGAGACTACAGGTCAGGCAGCAGCATCATGAAAATTCTCTCCTTGTACCACCGGTGGTTCACATTGTGACCAACGTGTTAATAGAGAAATTGACGAACAGGGAGTAATCGCTGAGGACTAATGAATTAAATGAGTGAATCCATTGAATCTTCAGCAAAAACAACTGTAAAATTTCTACGTCGACTCGCAATGTTATCAGAAATCAATTGAAGAATAAAAATCTGAAACCATTCTGGGATGAATAGGAATTTCTCTCTCAGATTAAAATGCATAACTCATTTTATTGAGAAATCTTATTATCTCAGCATTGCTATAAGCTCTCTCTCTTGGTAGGTTGAAATCTCATTGTTGAGTATCCTCTCTGCTGACTAACTTTGCTCCTGAACATCAATACGTTTCACGTCTACGGTGCAGGGCACCGACTGAGTTCTTGATCTGGTAAATGAGTTACTGATATTTTACTTCATCGTAAAAGCAAATTCAATGTCACCACACAAATTTAGGTCCTCACTGATGTAATGACCCATAATTATTCAATATGGCGCTCTCCCGCTCGAATCTGCTTAGGAAATTCTCTATTGAATTACTTGAGGAATTTTCTCCCGAGCCTTTTTGAAGGAGCTCTTTGAATTTTCAGTTGTTGTGCGAGAGGAAGCGCTGACTTCAGGCTCCTGACCGAACGGAAAGCTCTCAGGGCTGAGATCAGACGAAGAGAGGGGCGCGTTTTCGTGCTCCGAAGCATAAAAAATGGTCTTGGTACCGCTGTTGTGTTCTGTCTGACGTGTGAGGTGGTGGAAAAATAAGGGGCTTGTTTTTGGATTACTTTTCAGTCTTCTAAAGTGTGGTAGTCAAAATTTATTCGATTTACGAAGTTGTTTCATTTTCACACACTCTGAAATAAAAGAGACTGATATGTATGCTTCACAAGTAGCCCCTCACACAATGGCAGGAGCCGGCGTATGACTTCTAAAAACTGTTGTGCGTAAGATACTTGCAAAGGTCTTTCTTACTTTTCAGTCATCGTGACGATTGAACTTTGTCCCGTCAATTAAAATCAATTCACTTGAATTAAAACAAGATGTTGTTTGCAAGTGCACTTCTTTCCACTTGTTCACATAAATCTGCAACCAAGCTAGTTTTTTTTTTTGTAGGTTGGAGAGTCTCAGAAGGTTTTGATTGTCGACTGGTTATGAGTTTAACTTATTTTTTGGTCTTGTTTTTTCAACTCTTACCCATTTCCTCGACGAAGTTTAGCATTGACCATTTTTCGGTTGCATGGCTCCCATTTGATTCGTTTGATTACATTGAGGAGTGCGATAATTTTGAAAACGACCACTTCAAGCACAATTTTTCTAGTTCTAAGCTTACGAGCCGAAGCAGTCTGGGCAAAATCATAGATTTCGGTGCCTCTAGAAATTTGAAAATAATTGATTTGGCCTTCGCCGCAGAATGTAGCCCAGCATTTTCTATGCGTTCGTCCTTGATTTTGTTATTCGTGCCAAAGTATTTAAACAGTATGAAATATAAAATATTTCCTAAAATAATTTATGAATCTTAATTTTATAAGAAACTAGTTCTAAAAGACTAGTTTATATTGAAATTAGATTGTAATTTATTAGAAACTAATTCTTACTGATCAATTTATATTGAAATTTAGACCCAGGTCATTGTCAGTATCTGGTATGAAAAAGCCTCTTAGTGTGCTTGTGTGTGAACTTTCTTGCGTAGTTGTTTAGTCTACGGCAAAGAAATCTCTTACAGAGATGTTGGAACGAATTTTACCACTGATGGTCATATACAGCCAACAATATAATTATATACAGCGCACGTGTCAACAAATTGATATGGAAAGATGCGATAAATTAAAAAATGTGTCAAGAAATTTGTTTAAAAGCTCTTTCCTAAAGTGTTCTCGCCAGCGTTTAAGTACTGTGAACAATGTTGCTTCAGAAAATGTGAATATGTGTGCGCAATGTTCTGTATCACAACCACTTCTCTACAGTTAATCACTGAAAAATGAACACGAAAACATTTCGTCAGATCTGCTCGGTCTTGAAACTTTTCGAGCCAGGCATTCTACTTATCGAAAGCTCAAAAAAAATTTTCGATGCTTCGTTTTTTACTCCGGAAATTTCATAAAATCCCGAAAATAAACGTAAAATCGGGGAAAACTGTGCATGGTTGTCGCCTCCGGGGCTGTTAGGGCGTCTTGCGCAGAGGAAATTCCCTGTAATTGTGAGGGTGTCGGAGTTCTGCTATATGTAGTAGTCGTGTTGTCCCGAAGTTGCGTCGTGGTATCCATCATACGCTTATATTCTTGGCCGGAGTTCCAATGAAAACGTTCCAATGAGTTGTAATTTATATTTCTATCTTTTGTTTACAATCTATGTTTCCGGTTTAGTTTGTAATCTATGTTTGCGTACTTGGTTTGCATCTATGTGTGTGTTTTTTTTGTAATCTATGTTTGTGTATTTTGCTTGTAATCCATGTTTCAGTGTTTTTGCTTGCAATCTGTGTTTTCGTATTGGTTTGAAATCTATGTTTCTGAATTTTATTTGTAATCTATGTTTTTGCATTTTGTTTGTAATCTATGCATCTGTAATTTGTTTGCAATCTATGTTTCAGTATGTTCTTTTGTAATAAGTTTCTGAAATGTGTCACCTTGTATTAGAATTGCAAGATAAAATTTTCATTCAACTAGCTTTTCAGTCGGGTTTGATCATTTGAATCGAAGTTTTGTTATTGCAAATGTTGCTTTCTAATTATTTATATTTCAGCATTTATTATTTGAATCATCTTGGCCTTTTCTAATTCACTGAGGTACTGTATAGGTACAGGGAGAAAACTTTTTGTTTTTCAAGAAATAAATCTGGAGAGATGAATTAATTCACAGTATAACTTACATGCCTTGCTGTATCGAGGTAGAATATGGCTGTCATGAAATAACGTCAAAATAGAATTTGAATTTAATTTATTTGGCTTAAAAGAACTCAAACACAAATTTGGTCAAAAAGTATGAGCACTTCATTAGAAATTTGAGTGGAAGCACAGACGAGAAGCTTGTCTCGCTAAAAGTCTTCCATTCGCAATGATCTTCCAGTTTCCACAGAAATGTCTAATGAAGTACTCGTACTTTTTGTTAAATAATGAATTTGCGTTAGTTTAAACCAAATAAACTGAATTATATTCTAATTTGACGTTGTCAAGACTGTCAAATTGTTACCTCGATATGTCGAGACGTATAAGTTATAGTATGGACTAATTCATCCCTTCAGAACTATCTTCTGACATAAAGTTATCTCCCCGTACATATACCTCAATGGATGAGATAATACCCAGATGATTCCAATAATAAATGCTAAAATCCAATCTCTGTGAAAGCTTGCCTGAAGTGATGTGAAGTTCGTCGAAATATGAACCATGAAGAAAGTTTTAAATTCCTTTCATTCATTTCACTTGTCATAAACTCACAGCGAGGTGGCGTTGAGTTCTTTGCAAACTTGTAGCTGGCGTTTAGTTTTTGCTAGTTCTTCAAGCCAATCAAAGCAACAATTAATTAGTTTGGAGCCAACATAATTGGATATTAACCCTTATTTTTATTGTTGTTGATTATTTAATTTTTATTTAACAGACTATTAATTTGTTTTTAATTTATCAGACTAGCTACGAGCTAGTCCTGACGATGTCTCAGATATGACCGAGAAGGAAGCTAATTGTTTTACCCTCATTGAACAGTAGAACGTGTGGAACTATTTCCAAATTAGTTCATCATTGTTCAAGATGATGTTCGTTCAAAATTCATAGTTTATTAATTTAGGAGTGGCATCGTATAAAACATATCAAGCGACGGAAAGGATGTACAGAGAGGGGCAGTTAAGTTTCTCCAAAAAAAGCAAATTCCCGTACCATTCGCAGAAGTGGACTTATTTAGAAATAACGATTGCGTCTTCAAATCGGTCTGCCACAGAGCTACTTTTTATTTTACGAATGGAGGTCAAATGCTACTCGAGAAGTATCACCACAAGATAGTTTGTAAGTGGACACAATACTTTTCCTGTTATTTCCTAGTTGAAATTACATTGGGAGAAATGAGAAATAAAATTATTCCCCTGGTTTTGTGTCTCGCACAGCTTCAATATTTACTCACCTCATTGAGTAAATTTAGAAACCCAATTTAGACCCAATTTCGAGAACACCAGAACTCAAGCAACCCAATTTAGATGAGAACGTGATCAAACTTCGCTTAAAAAAAAACTGAATCTCAAAGGCAGGAGAATTATAGTCGATGAATAAATGGCTTCTAGAAGAAGATTTCTGCGAATAGTTACTGGATGTCATTTATGATCGGGACTGGTTATATGGTAGGTCAGCTCACTCGTGAAACACGAGGCAGAACTTTCAAACTCGAAATTAACAGCAACATTGTCCTATAATGTGAGGAAAAAGACGTGGGTAGACTCGTTCTCTACCGAAGGTCAGGAGGTTCTTCGACAAGACAATATTAAATCAGCTCAAACAATGGCCAAAGGGAATTTTTCCGTCACAAGGCCGTGGGCCATTTTATCGACTCTTTGTTCGTATCGAGTATCCAAAGCCAGTCAATTTAAACATTGGGGACCGTCTCAATTTCTCATCCACCGACAACATGAGAAACAGTGCGCCTCTTCATAGGGAATTTAGCGAAATAAGGGCTCTGTTTCTCTTCATGCGCTTCATCGGCTCAAAAATGTGTACCCTATTGCCCATTTGGAATTTTTAGATCATTTGTTTTTTTGGGCACTTTCCAACGGTTCAGCGTTGCCAGTGTGTTGACACTCAGGTCTCTTGTAACTTTACTTTATCACAGCTTCTCTAGAGCGTTCACTCGTCTGTTCAGTCTTTACAATACTCTGTAGTCTTCAAGAACTCACATGAGACTACAAGAACTTCAACATTCAAGAACAAGAACTTCTTCAATATTCAATCACTTCATGAACTTCTGTTATTGATGTTGAAAAGCGCGATCATAATACGAACCTCTTCAACAGGAGTTTCTTCAATATTCAATCATTGCATGAACTTCTCATTTTGATGTTGAAAAGCGCGATCGTAATACGATAGGCAGTGTTCTTAAAAATTCAATTTCGGGTAACTCACTTCTGAGTTTGGAAAAATTAATCGTATCAAATAACGGTATGATTGATTTTAATCTTGTAGGAAACGAGCGTCAAATTGATATTTGAGAGAAACAATATAAAATTACTGAGATTGCTTGGTACTGAGAGATGATGAGAGATTACTTGATAGCCTTATAGAAAAAAAAGCATGTAAACTCTGCTCCCAAGCTTATACTAAGTTGACGAAATATGAGAAAATTTCAAACTGTAAGTAACAGAGAGCTTGGAATGCAGTCATGGCTTTATTCTGTATAAAGAGGGATCCAGGAGTGTAAGCAGGGTTTGAATCAATCGCAGCAAGGTCTATACTTAGACCGGCAGGCACTCTGCGGCCGGCGGTAGGGGTGATAAGCAGGTGATATGAGTTGCTTCTGTACCATCTCTCTCTCTCCTGACACCGAGTGGGTGCGATAACACCTCGACCTCGGCACACTTTCCAGCGCAATAAGGCGAAGTCTTCGTGCTTTTCGACCACCTTGGGTAGAGTCCTGTGTGGGCCTGTAAAAAACTCTGGAATTAAGATAACTGTTGATAATGTAGTGCTTTAGAAAATTGGGTTGCACGTTAGAAAAAGGATTTTATTTGATATTCGAGCGTTTTTTAACGTTTGCAAAAGTTAATAAAACCAACGTTCGCGCGAAGACTCAGTCTTCCAGCACTGTCTATATTACTCCTAAATAATATAAATCAGTATTTTAGCAACCTTGCAGTGAAATATATATATTATTTCGGATGATTGGAAGAGAGAGTGTAATTTCCATGCTGCTACAAGCCACGAAGCTAAACTGATGTGCTTTACTCTTTGACCTAAGGTTTTAAGAAAGATTGCTAGAAGCTCAGTTTGCTCGCAGCTTCAATATCAGAAGCCCAAAATGCACAATGCACACTCCAGCTCCAGTTCTGTTCTTTCACTGCCTGGCTTTTCAAATAACATGACAAACAGTTGACTGGAGGTGAGGTCTGGTCAACAAACTCCCCTACCGTAGTCATCACTGCAGGAATCATCACATGCAGTCCTGTGAGCCAATTGGCTCGCTTGACAAGGAGCCCTCACGCCATCTTTCTTATAACAATAACTCAGTGCTAATATTATTTTAGTTAATAATCATTTACGTTAGAAGAATAGTCATGCCTGTTTTTTATGGTATCAGCGAAGCTTCAAGCATTAGAGCTGAGTGATATAAAGTTATCTGACTCAAAAGTGATTTGAGATTATCTAAAATTACAGATAAATAGAGATAACCAACTACGCTTTCCACTCCCTTGTTCTTACTCCAACGTCATACAACTCTGAATTCATTTTACTTGGATCTAACTTCGAATCTTCGATCAGCTAATGATGAAAATATCAAAATCCAATTTATTTGTTGAAGGTCGGATTGTGATCTCATCTCGAAGCTGCGCTTTAACGAGGGAAAAACTTGTTTTTTGAAAGCAACTCGAGAGGCTCGGGCCAAGGTTGATGTAGACATCGATACTCGGCAAACTGACGCACGGAGGTCGAGAGCAGTTGACGTCAGAACGCTGGAGGAACTACCCTCGATTCAAGGAGTCTTAATTTGCTTTAATAATTGAGAAATTGTTTATTAAACATCATCAAATAATGGAAACTTCCATTTAAAGTTGCAATTGCAGCTACAAAATGATCAACAAAAAATTTTTTGATTTGTACTCAATAAGCAATGTTCATATGCCCCAAACTTACTTGGAAGGAAATGCTACGAATTTTTCACTCTTTTCTCAATTTCACTTTGTGTTTTTCATTTTTAGAAAAGAGTAAAATAGGATTAAGCTAACACAGTGGTACAGTTTATCACTTTTCAGCCATTTGTCAAGTTCCGTATCACATTTTCTCGTTGTGAACTCTATAGCCTACTTTATTAAATCTTTCAAATAATTTCTGTATTCTTGGTGAATCTCTCTCGTCTTCATTGATAACTTGCTCTTGAATATGCAGAATCTCTTGTGTGTATAAACGGCCGTTGTGGTCGTGCAGAAGTTGATGCTGAACTTTTTACAAGAGGGTGTGATGACAAACACCTTTCTCACAACTGCTTCTTCGCTCAGATATTTCCAGCTCCTTCTCAACTTTGACACCATCTTCAGAGGTCAGATCGTCCACCTCCATTGGCTCGGAGTCCAGCACTTTTGGTGCTCCACGTTCGAAAATGTCATCTTCAAATTCATCCATGCGCAGTATTTCATCTCTGGGGTGAACTCGTCGCCTAGGTTGCCTCATGAACTCCTTGTCTGAGCTTGACTTCCCGATGCCTGAATCTTCTTCTTCTTCGGCCACTTCCATTGGTTCACTGGGCCTTTTCTTCTCAGGCTTTAGTGACTTTGTTGCTTGCACGGGCTTTGGCTCATCTTGCGGACCAAATTAAATGTCCATAGCTCTTCGTTGCCTCATAAACTTCGGTTCTTTTGTGTACTCATGTTAATAAAGTCTCTCTGGTTAAATAAATCTCTCAGGTTACTTAGGTGTCTCAGGTTACTCGGATTTCTCAAACTGTTTGTGTCTCTCCGGTTACTTAGACCTCTCAGGTTACTCGAGTGTCTCAAGTTACTTCGGCTTTGCAGGTTACTTGGGTTTTTCAGGCTGCTCGATTTTTTAAGGTTACATGGGTCTTTCAGGTTACGTGGATCTCTCTGGATATTTCAGTCTCCTAGATTACTTGCCTTATTCTAATCTCTTTTCGTAAGAAGGCATTCTTCGTTAGGCAGCACGAGACATCGCTCGCATCCGAGATCGCGTGACATATTACGAAGTTAGCTCCCTCGGCACTCTGTCGGGCTTAGGCACGCCTAAGTACTACCAGATGCCCAAGGCTTCGGCTGTCTCGAGATCAAAATGTACTTAGCACGAACAATTCTACCGCGTGACCACAACCCAACTTAGCGGAAGAGCTTCGCCGTGACAATTTTCTGGTCTCGAATATTTCCTTCCGCGTATTTCAAGGGACTCGCCGTCCGTTTCTTGGTCGAGTGACATATTCTTAACTTCTGCCAGTATTTCTCAGCTTTGAACAACGGCCATCAATTTGAAGCCCTGACCCTGCTTTTCCCAATGAATGGTAAGCAAATTATGAAGACGCTTATTTGTATCCTGGATACATGCATGCGGTATAAAGAAAGTAAAGGATTTTCATGGTTACATGAGCATTGCCTGAATGGAGTTTCGATACTTTCTTGTGTAGACGGTAACTATGGAGAACATCACCAATGAGTACGTTCAGTAATAATCAATGAAAAATATGCACAAATGCTTATAAATACGAGTATGTATTTTTATTCCTGCAGTCTGGATCTGCACACTTAGTGAGGAAATTCACGTACTCCTGAGTTCACTGAATGAGTAAAGATGATGGTTGAAGCGTGTAGCTGATAGCTTCGAGAAAAAAATTATATATTTGAAAGTGTGTGTTTTATTCATTAATAGTACTGGAAAAACTCTGCGGTGGCGTGCTCCAATGGTACCGTGAACTCGAAAAATGAGTGAAACGCAACTTCAAGCTACCTGCTGATTCATCTTTCGCAAGATCACTGCAACAGAAAAATTGTTTTCGGCATTTTCAAAATGAATAACTTTAAACAAGGTAATTGATCTCCTATCTTTCATTGGAAAACATAAAAATAAACTGCATTTCTTTGGAATGAACAACGAAAGAAAGGATTCCAACATCGAATCACAAGACGGTGCACCGTCTTGTGAGATGCTAATGAAAATGCGACTGTACAGGTGATTTCACCTCGTCCAAATATCTACTTCCACTGTTTCAAATGAGTTATTCGAGTGGTTGCAATTCATAACGTTGGGAATTTGTATTCCAAGTTATCCGAGACTTGAAACAAGCAACATAGCTGAAGCTTCTGTGTTTGTCAACTAAGATTGATTTTTACCCTCATAAGTTAAGGTTCGTATAAGATGATGTCGTCTTACTCAGCAATTTATAATGTCGTAATTAACCCACCTCATCATGAGATGAATCATTGAATCTTCAGCTTCAATATAAGTAACAACTGGCCGCCAAATGGGAAAATAATTAACTTACATTTGTATATTGTTACTTGGAACGCAACTCGCGAACCATAACGTGAGCTACTCATTGCAAGAACTTTTCAAAAGAATGCAATTAATTTTCGCTTCGATTAATTAAGTAATTTCGTGTGATAAAGTAATTTGTTCTTTAGTAGGCTAGATGATGACGTGTTTGTTTTATTTCACAGTGTATATAATTACCGTTAGCCTCAATTCACTCAGCTAGGAGTGTGCAGAGAGCGGCTTCATTTATCCCAGTTGGTCGGAGTAACGAAGGAGTGACAATCGCGCACGTCCAATGTTCTAATGACGATCGCAAATTACGCTCCCGTTAACTAGATTAGCTCTGCACGCGTGAACTGCCTAGAATTTTAGAAATAACACACCTGCTAAGTTATTAAACTAGCGTTAATTGTGTTGTTGGGAAGCTCGGAGAACATCCAAGCTAAATGAACTCTCACGGAAATTTAACAAAAAGACAAGCTGTAAGCCTGGATGTATCACTGAAGCATCTCAGCAACGCAAGGATTCTAATCTTTAGGGTTAACGCTAAGGCGACGGCTAGCAGCACAACTAATATTTTTAATAATTTTTGAAGTCGTTTAGCAGAAGCATCGCAGTCTCGCTTTCATAATCACGAGTTAGAGGATCAGTAGAAAATTATCAGCCTATTGTAAACTAGACAAAGTGCGGAAGAGTTGTAGCTTGTAGGAAACTCTTGAATGAAATTATTGCTATAATGGAATTACGAGAGCCATGTGCATGGTTGTAGCTTTTGTTGCACAGAGATAAATTTCGGAGAATTGTTATTGAAAGGAGTAAATGGGTCACCCAAACCACGTTCCTCAATACTCAGTTACATTTGCATGCAATAATTGTGACCCAGAAGCTACGCTGCCACAACTCGGAGCTTCATGAACCTCAGCACGATAGCAGCAGCAGAGGCCGCCTGTCAGTTAGAGGGACGTTAGACGTTAGTTAGAGACGTCTAATTAAGGCGCGACGTTATCACCTAGAGATGCATTCCGCCGGAAACGGGCCACACAGAGCGCGTGGTGCTCTGGTAACAAGCTCCACTCTCTCTCTCTTTCTATCTATCTCTACCTTTTGCTCACTCTACACCTGGGGCTTCCAACACGATCTAAAAAAATTTCATACGAACCTCGCACAATCTGAAATAAAAATGCCAACACACATAAACCAATATCCTGTTATTTACATGGACTTTTCTCGCACCCCCTGGAATATCGTCTCGCACTCCAGGTAGAGAACCTCTGCTCTGCACAATAAAATGTAATTGCACGCCAAATTGATTAAATGCGCGGTTTTGTCTGTGCTCAGGTCACCGAACATGGCTCGTACTTCATGTTTTGAAAGAGGAGGAGTAGCAGTATAGAAGTGAGCATAAGGACTTGTTTCCATTGCTAGGATGTTTTCACAGAGGAAAGAGAAGCGACTATTTAGCATGGACGAAGAAAAGATTGGATTCATGCACAGAGTGATCCCACTTAGGTTACCTAGAGTATAGAAACAAGTTAGGACGGAAGGGAAAGAGAAATGGCAGAGAAATAGGAAATAGGCAGAGAAATGATTACCAAAAAGTTAAGACAACTGAAAGAAGCGAAGGTGGACAAAAGATAGAAATGGGCACGAAGGCCTATTTATGGCTGATAAAAGATTATATTATATGTTTCCCTAACCACAAAAAAGATGTTCCTACGAGAAGAAAGATGAAAAAACCATTTAGTATGAAGCTATGGGTTCAAGGAATCTATGCACAAGGTGTGTTGGGTACAAGGTAACCTGGTAGTATCTCCGTGAGGGTTACAGTTCCCATAGCATATGATAGACAAATCTAATTAACCCAAGCCTATTGCTTGTCCTAAACTTCCTAATGGGCGTCTAATGCAACTATGAAGGTAAATTTTTATTTCGTGCTTGAGGTCCTTAAACTTTCAAATCTTTCATCTAGAGAGGTAGAACTTAGAATGTTTGATTTGATTGTAAACTGGGTAAAAACACCGAGCCTCTATTATTCTTACAAATGAAGTTTCGTGCTGAACTTATATTTCAACTTTATGAACTCGATTTTAGCTTAGGTAAATATTTCTCGGATGTGTACAGTTTTAGTGCATGTGGCACTTATTGGTAGTATATATTCATAGTGTTCTTGGTAGTTCAGACACGCCTATATTAAACCTGTGATCTCAGTATTATAACCTAAGATTTTGCTATTAATAGAAATGGTGGATCAATGGCAGCCTATTCACTGTCTAAATCAGATTACGCAACGAAGGGAACTCATTTTTGTTGTGCTTTTCTGTCAATCATTTCCTGTTTCAACATCTTGCAAGGGTATTACGATACCAGTGTGTTATTATCAGTTAAGGATTTTAATGTTAAGGAATTTTAAAACCAATGTATCAACATTTCATGTTTTTACTCTATTGAAAATAAACTGTTTTTCTTTCTATCTTAAAATTTTCTAGGGCTGAGTTTCTGAGCAGCAGTCAATAAGCTGCTGGTTCAATCAGCAACAGAAGTCTGTCAATCTGTACCCTGCTCGAGATTGAGAAGAAATGAGAAAAGTCGGAGCAGATTTTTGATGTCAAGACTCCTGGACAAATTCTTTCGAAGGTTGGGGAGGAATAAAAAAATTTGAATTGTATCTAAATACCTCCTTATAAAACACGGCTTCTGGTTCATGTTATAACAGTTATTTCGGTTATTTTGTGTTTTTTTCGAGTGCAACTACATTCTTTTCAGGTCCATTTCTTTCAATTGAAAGTCAAGTTCCTCGAAACGAGAAAAAATTTCCTCCTATCTAACTTCAAGTTTCTCCATTTGAGAATGAAAGAAATTTTTAAAATTGAACATTACTTTCATCGTTTATTGATAGCAGTCAGTAAAATTTAGATGCAAATTAAGTTCCTCCAAAAGCATCTCAGATTCCTCAAATCAAAAATGAAGTTCGTCAAAATTAATATTAAGTTTTCATAGTTCCAAAGCTGAATTGTACCATATATGAGGATAAAGTATTTACCATGCGAAATTTGTTTTTATCTAAACAGTAACGTGGACGACAGTTCATAAACAACAAGGCGATTTTAATGCAAACTCACAGATATTCGAGTATAAATATTGATACAAATGTATTTTTAAAATAAAATCCTCCACAAAATGTGGTTTCAAACTGGGTGATTCCATCTAGTGTAAAAACATTCCATTTATAATTAACAATAAAATATAAATGAAAAATGAAACATAACATTCACGGTAAATCAGTGAAAAATAAATGGGCAATGCCATTATTATACACAGCTGGAGCTGAATAATGTCATCCAAATCATTCGTGAAGAAAGAACCACTCCGCATTTTATGATCGAGTGTGCACATTCAACACACATCTTCAGCAACATCAGTTATTGAGGTGTTTTCTCCAAATCATCCTGTCTGACTGCCGCTTGCTGGTATTTGTTACTCTAATAAAAAACTGGTTAACATAATCTTTAAAAAATTTTGGAAATAGCTTCCTGAGCGAATAATTACAAGATTCTCTTCCACTGCTTCGTTTTTGATACCGCGAATTTTCGTTTTATGTTCATTTTTGAGCCTAAATTTCCGTAAGGAGCTCCCTCAAAATTCTTCACAAAAATCACGTGGGAAATTTTTCAAAAATTCCTTATCATTCCTGTTTAAACGATTGTAATTCAGTTTTTAAACTCATTTAAACGCACTCGATGTCCTACAGAAATTGATAAAGCTCCAATGCTTGTGACAACAAAATTTCCGTGAATTACACATAGCTTCTTGAGCAACTAATTCCAAGCCTCTGATTCGCTCCTTCGTTCTTTTAATTTAATCCGCTTCGTTCATTTTCGTTTTGGTTCAAGATGTATTCCATTCCCTTTATTAGCCGGCGTCTGATGCGACTTTTCAGAACGCTCCAAACCAATTCAATTGGAATACAAATTTGGTGCTATTCTAAGACCCTGGACATGAGGATGTACTCTCTGCACATGTTGTTTACAAGACTTTGCTGATCGTTTCCTTAACTATAATTTCAAATCTCTCATAAAAGTTTTGGAATTAGGAGGAACATCGACGTTAATCTTGGGAACGTTTTTGTATTACTTGACGCTCTCAAAACATTTAAATTCACTAAGCCCTTCGTAATATTGTGAGTCACCCAACATATTTTTTCTAAGTTATAGTAAAATTTTAAAAATCGAGTTAAAAATCACTAAAATTCACTAAAATAATGGATTTACTCCTGCACTTCTCAGTAACTTGGAGGACACGTGAGCGCCCACTGACTCGTCAACTGCAATATTTGGACGCACAATTAAGTACAGCATAGAGCACTAACGCAAATGCTCATTAATCTACAGTTAAAAATACATAAGAGAAGTGATATCAGAGGTAGCCCTTTATCGTTCATCGATCTCTGGCACTCTTCACTCATGCTCAAACAACCTAGCGCCTGGAGGTGCGATATGCAGTGCAAAATCTTCATGTTAACGAGCCTAGAGGCATGGAAAAGCTCCATGTTGCATGGAAGCATAAAAACCTACGAGGATGAAGTAAAATTCAAAAGGGTTGAGGTGTTTGGTATTTTATTTTTCACATGAATGATCTTCCATCTGGAATGGGCAAAACTTCGGAGCTGAGAACTATGGAAAACAGTCAAAGAATGACTCTCAGTCATCGCTGCGCTATGAAAGAGAAAGTCTGCAAAAAGTTCAAACTCAGCAATCTAATTCAAATTCAGGAAGCTATTTTCAAATTGAGGAGGCACGGAAAAAATCGAATTGTGTAAAGGCTGCCTGAAAAATTAAAAACCAGGTTTATATCTCCTGCATTCTATACAATCAAGTTAAAATTTTCTTTAAAAGTCTGTGTACTTGGAATCAAACGATCGTGAAGGGCTATGAGAGCCTTACAGACGACGATGCGATTGGTGCTTGTGCGTCATGATTGATGACTATGAATGGGATTGTAATTTCTTTTCCTGTGTTTGAAATTGTAATTATTTCTTCTCTGCTGCTCTGAATTGGTGTCTGAAGGCAAGGGCCTTGAAAAGCAACCCGTAAATAGGGCTACTGGCTTGGTATTGTTTTATGAATTACTCTATAGTACTATGTTTGGTACTTTTTTGTACTCTGTTTAGTACTTTGTAGTACTCTGTTTCATACTGTATAGTACTCTGTTTAGTACTTTATAGTACTCTGTTATAGTCTACTCTGTTATGGTACTCTATACTCAATATCGTATAGCGTACACTATTCAACGCAATATCGTGCACTCAGGTTATTACGACATGGAGCTTAAAACATCACTCCACATTTCCGCTGTTAAGCACGAACGTCGCCGAGAATAAACTCTCGTTTAATTAGACACGAGCGGCGAGTTCACAAACACTGCTGCAGTTAACCAACACGTCTTGAACTTCTCAAGAATTTGAACAGATGAACATGGTTTTTGAAGTGTGTAAAATAATAATATCCTGCTATCTGCGTTAATGCACACAAATGGAGTGTTGCTTGGTGGATCGTCTGTTAGTTCATTTCAAATAGAATGAGATGCAGCAACAGTGCGGCGTGCTCGCTATGCATTAAAAATGGGTCTTTTTGGCCATGTCACAAAAGCCGTTTGATGCGAAAAGGTGATGCTATGTTAAGAGTTGCCATGTCGGACTGAATTGTTCAGTGATTCATTTTCACCTCTCATTCTTTTGATATTCCTTTGGTCTCATTATAGCTTGCAAGAGTGACACAGCCTCATAGCACCATTAGTGCAAACCTTACTTCTTTGAAGACTATTTTAATTCCAAACAGTTGTGCCATAGGTTGAATACTGTACACTGCATCAAGAAAAGCACGACTGCCCCGAATAGTTCACGGCACTAAACAGAGAAGCACTGAATCAGATTTCAAACAGCGCTGAACCACACAAAACCACGACCAACGGGGCAGTATCGCATCGAGCTGTGCATCACGGAATTTTCAGGGTTTCACCGTTCCAAACATCGCATGACGGTCAATAATAGTGCCGTTCGAAATTTGAAACAGTGCAGCACTACCTATAGCTGCGCAACACTGACCCCAAGAACGCATCGTTGTCTAAAACAGCGGAGACGCACCAAAATATATCATAGATAGTTCTGACCATTCCAAAGATCTCATGACGGCACAAAAACAGCGCCATGCCTCTTCGAAACAGTGCAGTACTACCCAAAGCCGTCCGACACCGACCTCTATTGTTGCTTAAAACAGTACGGAAACTCATCAATATATGATAAATAGTCCTGACCGTTCCAAAGATCACATGACTGCACAAAAACAGCGCCATGCCCCTTCGAAACAGTGCAGCACTACCCAAAGCCGTCAGACACCGACCCCAAGAACGCATCGTTGCATAAAACAGAGCGGAAACGCGCCAATATATGATAGATGGTCCCGCCTGCTGTGGTCCTCGGAAGCGCCGGGAATCGAGGTCGCGCAAGGAACAAAAGTTATTCATGGTTTTCGAAAGTGCTGGACCCGGCGTCGGGCGCTGCAATGTTGATGGTCCGTTGTGTGATGGCTTCACAGGCATGACCTGTGCACCCCAAAACTATTGTGTTCATACACATACAGTGTGTGCTTATTGACTGCACAGCCCTGTTGCTACTGCCATCATTATGCGCACACGCATGCGCTGATTGACTGCACAGCCCTGTTGCTGCTGTTGTCATCATTTTACTTTCACCTGAATATACGAACGGCTGTGTTCACCATTTTAATTCTACACGAGTTCATTTTCCTCACTTAAATTCTACACGATTGAGTTTGCTGTTTCAGTTCTACACGGGATTGAGTTATCCATTTAAACTCGACACACGGCTGAGTTCTCAATCCCACTGAGACTTGCGCAGTTTAAATAACGCTCTGATATCTCGTATGGCGCACTTCTTTTTTCATCCCAAGAAAATACCTTTTTTCTTGGATTTTAGCTTTGAATTGATGAGCTAATTTTGTAAGGCTACATACACAAATGAGCTTATTTTCCCTGCACGGATGATTTCCGCCTTGAGCTATTCAAAGCGGACGAAGATCTGAGAACCGCTGCAAACTTCCCAGATCTGCAAAGAGCTTCAAGTTTTACAAAGCTGCAGCAACTATAGAAGCTCAACGTACTTTTGTACAATGCTGTAAAATACTCTCAGAAAATATGATAGCCCAAAAAGGTTTGAGATCAAGTCTTCAAGGTCTAAAAGTCTCCAAATCGCATTCTTGCAGAGAAAACTTTTGAACTAGGTATAGTTTTTATACAAAAGATTTATGAACGAGAATAGCGTGTATTTGATGTTCCCTATTTTTCTCCCGCTCTGTGGAAATTTGATGCATACATTTACATACTACTACGATAATTTCATTAAATGAAGAAAAAATGATTCGGTTTTAAAAGTAATTGCGTCCATTCTGACAGAATTTCAGAGCTCATAATTATCGTCCTGCATAAGACGTTTAAGAAAATTTCTGCTTTGTGGACTTAATTGTTTTTCTTTGAAACAGTTAAACATGACTTTCACGAGATAACCATCCTCATCAAAATCATTTAAATAAAGCTAAATAACTATACGTTAAATAGGCTGCAATGGAATGCAGAATTAAAATTAAATGCAATGTGCAGATCAGCCTGTATTGCAGCATAAAAACCCAACATCATACCTTGAAAGAAAAGAGGTATGGTTAAAAAATCAATTTCTTACCGAAAAACTTTATGTGAGAGTAAGCTCTAAAGTACGCGTACAAAATGTTTCCTACAATTTGTTCGTGTGTTTTTAGAGCTCACTCGTCCATCAGATATTTCAGGAGAAATTAATTACTGGAAACATATTTTTCATGAAAATTCAGTCTGAAAGTGAACTCTGAAACACGTATACAAAATGTTCGTTAGAAATTTTCGCATGCGTGTTTTTGAAGCTCGCTTTTGCTTTACGGATTTCGATGAAAAAATCTTTTATTCGTAGCTTTCTTCTTTCATGCACTGGCGGATAGCTTTCATGGACCTGAAACTTTTGTGTTTTGAATGTTCGTGGCAACGTCAGTACTCCATTTTATCTGAAGTATTGTTCGGGGCAACGTTAGTATTCCATTTTATCTGAAGTATTAAATGTTCGTGGCAACGTCAGTACTCCATTTTATCTGAAGTATTAAATGTTCGTGGCAACGTCAGTACTCCATTTTATCTGAAGTATTAAATGTTCTTGGCAACGTCAGTAC
>JACJUY010006261.1:0-28717 GCA_014220935.1 Platorchestia sp. MABIK | reverse complement strand
CGAAAAGTTTCCTTTCAAACATCTGCCCGTTTTCTCAGTTCATATTTACCACGAGAGAGTTTGCGGGTTGGTAAAAATGTCTGTACAGAATCTCGATGTATAGAGCGTATTCGTTAAAAGAATGTATTAAGTCCTGTGAATGGTATCACTTAGCGAAGCGTATTTCAACATATTTTAAAAGACAGTGAAATAAGACTTTATTATATCTCCTATCCAAGATAATTTAGGATTAGTAATGATAGCCTATTCTACAGAACACAGCAATTCCACACTAGGCTTCACCAAAAAGTTAAGATATCACTAACCCCCAAGATTAGATCAACATAGACATAGTAACACAAATAGCACATCACATAAGGTAAATAATTCACTCACCTCTTAGATACCTTACAACTTAAAAACTCAATTACCAGACATGTGGCCAGCAAGAGTGAAGCGGAGATAGGTGGGAATATATAGGAAAGAGTAGAGTAGAATTAAGTAGTAGTAGTATTTAGAAATAAGTATGTCAGATACTTAGCCACATTAGGTAATTTATATACAACACACTCAGCCCACATTTACTGTTGTTGGGCCTGAGACCAATAGAAGACTGTCTGCGATTGTTGCTCTCACGAGCGTTGCCAACTTTTGGTATGTCTAACTAGAACTTACACTTCCCGCTATATTACACCCCTCCCTCCTTAATTAGAAACCCCCCTTTGTAACCCTACCCCCTTATTGTACCTAGTCAGTCTTAAAGGTCTAATCTCACCACAGGCTTCCGAGCCCGGTTGTACCTGCATGAGATGCTAGCACTTGGAGGCTCGTGCAACATGGCCTCCTGGGTGGGAATCGAGTAGTCAGGTATTTCTGGGTCAGGTTCATTAGTCGAAGGTGGCGGGTGTGGATTTTGAGCAGGTTGTGGAAACACAACACTTTCCTCAGTAGGTTGTTCCAAGGGTTCAGGGATGGTGTTCGAGCAGGTAATAACTTGGTCCTGGTGTCGACGAACGACCTCTCCCCCTTCCAGTTGGCAATTGTAGGATACCGGGCCCGTTTTCTCAGTGGTGGTAGCAGGAGTCCATTTTGGGTGACCCGGCGTGTATTGACGGACCATCACAGGTGACTCAGGTGGAATGTCAACCGCGCGAGACCCTGGGTGGTATCTTTTCTGAGCGTCCTGGCGTTGAGCGACCTTGGACGCGATTGCTTCTGACGGCCAAAGTAGATCAAGACGGGAGCGAACTTTCCTGACCAGCATCAGCTCGGCAGGCGTAACACCTGTTGTCGAGTGGGGTGTTAGCCGATAGTTGAACAGAAACCTGTCTAGTGCTAGGCGTAGGGGTTCCGTTTGCTTCCGTATATTCTTCTTGAACGTTTGTACCATACGCTCTGCTTGTCCATTAGTTGAAGGAT
Source organism: Platorchestia sp. MABIK (assembly GCA_014220935.1). Lineage (NCBI taxonomy): Eukaryota > Metazoa > Arthropoda > Malacostraca > Amphipoda > Talitridae > Platorchestia > Platorchestia sp. MABIK. The sequence goes on along the minus strand of JACJUY010006261.1, from coordinate 27,319 downwards.
GATATGGTGATCTTGTAATATGCCGCATACCCACGGAACTGATATAAATAAAACCAATTTGATTTTTACTCTGCAAAAAAGAGCCATCAGAGCGGCAAAGAATCTAGAATATAATGCTCACACAAATGATTCATTCAAAAATTTACGAATACTTTAACTTTCGGATCCATACAAAATCTCCATTTGTAATTTCATTTACAAAACATTAACAATTGATGGCGACAATAGCGTGAAACAATTATTAACTGCACAAACTGGTCATCACGACCATTTAACCCGGAATAGAGATAAATTCATGCTTCCTTATTACTCAAAGGCCAGTCGCGACACAGTATCCTCTTTGTTGGAACTAAGACTTGGAACTCAATACCTGCGGAGATCCGTGAAAGTAATTCCTACAAGGTATTCAAAAGAAATCTTGATTCTCACTTCCTATCACAATATTAGTCGTGTAAGACCACCAAGTCTAATCTTATCTCCTACATGACTGGTCCAAATGATGTAATTTGCCATGGGTAATTTCGCCGATCTTCAGTCTGCTCTCAAATCATATATCGCTTATACTGTTAAATATACTCCAAATGACCTATGTTGTAAAATGAAGTAACCAATATCGAATAACTTATCTCATTGATGAGTCTAATGCGAAACTAGGTTAAGTGATTTTAGGTTAAACATTATTCTCATCATTATTAGCGCATTATTGTACGACTTAGAATAATGTTGATGGTAGGATGCCCCAGAAGTCGCTGAACTTATTCGGGCCCACAGGTAGCTATACTCAAACTTGACTATTGTACTAGACTTAAGAAACATTCCACCTCTGTAACACCTGTGGTAAATAAATTGTTTAAATTGTTGTAAATTGTTTACCACATGCCTTCACGAATTCTTGGAATTTAGCCGATGTGAAACACGTTGCGTTGTCCGAAACAATTGTTACCGGAAATCCAAATGTTGCAAAAGTGTGTTTCAGGCACGATATCGTTTCGCTAGAGGTTGTATTTGTTGTGGGAAAAATTTCCACCCACTTAGAGTGTGCGTCCACGATCACTATTGTAAGCCCTTTCGCTCGGGCTCCGTTGTGTCCGGTAGGATAAGAAAGGCGGCAACGTTTCGAGTGGTTTACTGGACGTCGAAGCTTGCTTAGGGCCGGTGCTACCAGCGAGAAGAGCACGGTCAAAATGCGATTATTCATACACGACGAGCGCTTTTACGTGGCTCGTTGCACGAACGCACGAAGGGCGGCATACTATATAATATTTTCCATCCATTGGGCCCGCGTAGTCGATGTGTATGCGATGCCAAGGCTTCGCCGGCCATTCCCACGGATGGAGTTCAGCTTTCGTCGGTGCGGCTCGAGTGCTCAGGCACTCGCTGCATGACTTAGTCGTTTCTTCTCGATCTTTATCCAGAAGGGGCCACCATACATAACTGCGTGCTAATTCCTTCATCCTGGATGATCCTGCATGGCCAGAGTGAAGTTCATCCACAATAACTTGTCTGAGGGCTTGAGGCACAATTATTCTTGCTCCCCAGAGCACACAGCCATTTTGTATGGACAATTCGTCTCTCCTAGTGTACGGAGCGAGATCGGGGTCCCCGATTACCATCGAAGGCCAGCCTGCCTGGCAGTATTTGTATACCTTCGAAAGTACTGGGTCCCTTAGGGTGCCGTCGCGAATGTGGGTGCTGGTGACCGGAGCTGACTCAAGGAAGTTTACTTGGGACGTCAATTCCGCTGGAATGGGCGTGGCTTCCTCGTGAGTTGTCAAGGGCAGACGACTGAGAGCATCAGCCGTGTTTAACGGCACGCCAGACCGGTGACGCAAGGTGAACTTGTAGGATTGCAGTAGAAGAGCCCACCTTTGAATGCGCTCGGATGCCATCGGAGGAATGCTTCTACCCGGATCAAACAGTCCTAACAAAGGTTTGTGGTCGGTGACCACAGTGAAGTCCTGTCCCCACAGGTAGCAATGGAATTTCCTGAGTGCAAAAACCATAGCCAGAGCTTCTTTCTCAGTCTGGGAGTAGTTACGCTCAGTTGCTGTTAGGGTTCGGGAGGCAAAATAGACGGGGCGTTCAATTCCCTCAATGAGGTGACACAGCACCGCTCCCACACCATACGCACTACTGTCAGCCACTACCACTATGGGTAGGTTAGGGTCAAAATGGATCAAGGTCTGGGAGTCTAGGAGTGCTTGTTTAGATTTCTGGAATGTTCTCTCTTGACTTGCATCCCATTTCCAAGGGGTTTTATCCCTCAGTAAGGTATTTAGGGGCTCCAGCATAGTAGCAGATGATTTTAGAAATTTCCTGTAGAAATTTAGGAGCCCCAGGTAGGCTCTCAGTTGAGTCACATTAGAAGGAGCTGGTGCATTCTGGATTGCTGCTACCTTCTCTGCAGTGGGGTGCAGTCCATCCTTGTCGATTTGGTATCCAAGGTAGGATACCTGTGGCACTCCAATTTGGCATTTATCCATTTTTAGTTTTAGCCCTGCCTCCTGTAGCTTAGATAAGACTTGATGGAGACGCTTGGTGTGCTTTTGCTCATTAGTGGCACTCACCAGGATGTCATCCAGATAGCAGAACACTCCTGGGAGGCCCTGCAATAGTCCTTCCATAGCACGCTCAAAGATCCCAGGAGCGGACGCAATTCTGAAACTGAGACGGTTATAGGCAAATAAACCCTTGTTGGTGTTTATTACCATTAGTTCCTTGGAGTCTTCATCCAAGGGTAGTTGAGCGTATGCCTGAGACATATCTAGCTTGGAATATATAACTCCTCCTGCTAACCCGCTAAATAAATCTTCCACCCTGGGTATAGGGTAGGTATCCAGCCTAGTGGAGTGATTTAACCGTCAATTTATGGTCACCACAGATTTGGATGCTTTGATCAGCCTTGAGCACGGGAACAATAGCCGCTGCCCATCTAGGGTACTGTACAGGGGTGAGAATACCTTCCTGTACCAGTCTATTTAGTTCTGCCTCCACCTTAGGTCTGAGTGAGTAAGTCACATTCCTGGCTTTGCAAAACTTAGGTACTACAGTGGGATCAATCTCAATTTTTACCTTCATGCCCTTAAAGCAACCTATACCTGGTTGGAAAAGGTTTGGATATTTTTGTACTAGCCCTTCTGCCTGGGTAACCAACTTATGTACCCTATTAGCAACTATAGTTAATCCTAGGGAGTTAATCAGGTCCCTACCCAGCAAGGCTGGCCCCTCCCTGTCTACAACTACAATAGTTGCTAGCTGTGGAGCCCTACCACTAGCTTCATGCTGGATGCTGGCCCTAATCTCTCCACAAATTACTAGTTCAGCTCCCCCATAAGTCCCAAGCTTAACATCAGAAGGTCTCAGCTCGGGTTCTTCTTAGTTGGTATTGTAGAGTAGGTGGCCATTGTAAGGATAGACCTGGCAGCACCTGTATCTACCTCCATCTCTAATGGCACACCATATAGTAACAATTTTATTTTGATTGGGGGTTTCATTTCCTCGGGTAATGAAAATATTTCCCCATAACAACAATGATTGGGGACTGGGTAGTCTGCACTGGTTACATTACAAGTTCCACTAGGGTTAGGGTGGTGTTCCCTCCCTCTTTTTCATGCATAGCATGCACAAAATTATTTTTGTTGCTTATAGCAGATTTCTGCCCTTTTGGTTTGAAACAAAATTCATTTAGATGACCTTTTTGGCCACAACCATGACAATTACTGTCTTTATAGGGGCAATCTTTACGCCAGTGCAAGCCACCACAGCCGCTGCATGCTGATTTGGGGCTAGCTTGTGCCTGAGTCTTGCCCTGAGGCTTGTAAGCAGTTTGCTGAACTCTAGTCTGACCTACATTCAAAATGGCATTAGGTTGCCTCAACCCCACTGTTTCTCTCAGTGTATTTTTTTTAGCAGTAGCTAGATCCATGGCCTTTTGCCATGTCAGGCCATCTTCATTCAGCAAGCAATTTTGAATTTCATTGCTGGACATACCCAATATGAATCTATCCAGCAGAGTCTCTTCTAGCACTTCCTGTTTGAAATTACAGGTATGGGAAAGGGCCTTCAAGCTAGCGACAAAATCAGCGATGCTTTCCCCTTGTTTCTGGTTCCGCTTATGGAACCGAAAACTCTGGAAAATCTGGATGCGTGTGGGCTTAAAATGCCACCTTAACGCTCCAACCATCTCAGCATAAGTAGCTTCTAAGGTACTTTTAGGAGACACGAGGTCCTTTATCAGCCTAGCAATTCTTGGACCCACTAGAGAAATTAGTGAGGGGGCTTTCTCACTATCTCCTATTTTGTTAATTAAGAAGTAGCAGTGCAACCTAATCTCACAATCCACAAACTCTTCTGTTAAAGGATTAAACTCTCTTACTGAACCTATCAGAGGCATAATTGAATTTTCTTTGGTGGTGCAACACCAGTGAGCAGAAAAAATCAAAACATAAGTTCACTAGGCAAATTCTTAGTTCCCTCACTAGTCACTACTACTTGGTCACTCCCAGTAGCTCTACCAACACCTCGTCGTCAATTTGTTGTGTATCAAGACAAAGATAATATTATTACACCTCATCAATACACAAATAGCACATCAATAGACAAATGCAATGACACATCACATAAGGTAAATAATGCACTCACCTCTAAGATACCTAACACTTAAATACTCAATTACCAGATATGTGGCCAGCAAGAGTAGAGTGGAGATAGGTGGGAATATATAGAAAAGAGAAGAGTAGAATTAGGTAATATAAGTTTAGAAATTAGGGGGTTAGATACTTGGCCACATTAGGTAATTTATATACACACTCAGCCAACATCTACTGTTGTTGGACCTGAGACCAATCGGAGACTGGCTGCTATTGTTGCTCTCACGAGCGTTGCCAACTTTTGGTGTGTCTAACTAGAACTTACATTTCCCGCTATATTACAGTCACTTAAAACTCTGAACTAAGAATAATTTGCGTTCTGGGCAGCATTCAAATTCCTGTACCAATTGGTGCCCATTAGATACAAACTTTTAATTAAAAAATGAAACTCAAATTGTTTAACTTTAACAGTAGTGATAAGCAAGTCTCAAAGTTTGCAAAGCTGAATATTTTATTTGTAAGAATACATTTATTTTTATCAATCTAATAGTTTCATTTAGGACAGCGACACTGGAAAAAATAAGGGTTACTCCTACTCTATCCAATATAAGGTGGATTTTGCGAAATAATTTCATTTGGGCTAACGTACCCATTATCAGACAAAAAAAGTTGCCATTATTTCAGCATTAAAAACTTTGGTCAGAGAATAATATGAATACTTGCACTCATTTCTACAATTGAAGGGGCTTACAATTTCAAAGACATTTTTCCAAATACAAGCTGGGAGGGTCCAAAATTGAAATGTGATGGTGACCCTGGTAGAAAAGTATTAAGTGATTGATTGAGTCAACGAGATTTTCTTAAGATAAAAATTTTCATATAATTCACAAAGCAAATAATGATTGTACATGAAACACACATTTGCATAGCCTAAAAAGTTGTAAAACGAGATAATTTGGAAATTTCAAATGGATGTTTTAGAGAAACACATTTACTGAGCTTAAAAAGTTTTAAAGCAGGATAACTTGCAAATTTTAGTGATGGGTTGTATGAAGAGACAGTGGCATGTGGTCTATAACGATACATTTGCCAATACTGCGATAAACGTGCAACCCGGAGTTATACTGTCTCATATTTCAAAGTGTGAACTGGTAATACGGAATTTAAATTTGGTAAAATTAAATAAAAAAACAACTATTGGAATTCAGTATATCCATACATGTAGGAATCAGCGTTTTCCAATCTCATTTCTTTCACTGGATTGTTCGCAATTCCTTGATCATCACGTCGATCTAAAATCAAAGCGAACCTCATTTTTCTCTTTTTCCTTGGTTGTTCAGCACTTTCCATCAATAAAGCTATTTCACAGAGCGTGATAAAGTCTCCAACTTAAGAAACACTTGTGTCGCCATCCATCTTGCACGGTTGCTAGACTGCGACTGAAGCGAATGTAAATAAACCAAATGGTAACGGATCGCTACGAAACCCTGAAGCGTGTGACAGCTCTCTTCATAATTCCGTCAAGCTATCTGATTAATTTGGTTACGTTGCGCTACGGTTTGGTCAATAAGTGACAACAGAGCTCTTTCCATACTAGCTCCGATATTACCGTTAATTAGGAATGAGTTTTGAAGAAATGACATATTTTTGTCTGGGATTTGAATAAGATAATTGAACGGTGTCTTTTTCACCATATAGTTGGGTGGAATTTTTCTCTTTATATATTTTTTAAGAAAATCTAAATATCCACTGAACTAAGATAAATGATTCAATAATAAAATTTCATTTTCATTTTTCAAAAATCCATTACTTGTTTTTAAAATTTGTAAAATAACTTGTACGTGTAACCTGAGCTCCTCCATTTTTACAAGGCACATATTCATTTCAGATATTTATCTCCCAACTTCATTTATACATCTGTCGTAACAGGAATTTTTCGTCAGAAAATGTAAAAATTTGAGAACTTGCCACTGGTTTTCGAGCAAAAATATAATTTTGTAATCCACACACATTATAAGCGATCTTTTGGAAAGAGAGCTCTCTTTAGAAAGGTTTTCTCTCCAAAGCCGCACTTGCGGATCATTTCAGGATTGGAAAAAAATTTGTGATCTTATCTAAAAAACTTTTCGCACTGGAAAAATGCAAAAAAAATGTAGTGCATGTCATGTTACGCCCTGCAAATTCATTATGTTATTATATATTTTTTATTTAAAAATCTTGATGAAAATTTAGAACTATTTATTAGTGGGCTATAGTCAGTATATCTACATTTTTCTGTGTTTCTATGAAGCAAATGGAAATTTTGGTGTGGATGTAGGTTGGATCTAATGTATTTGTTATATGTCAGGACGATTTACCCATTTATTTGACAATAGTTTCGTGCGGGCCAAGAATTAATAAATACCTACCAAATAGTCATTACATGAAAATGTGTTCTACTTTCCAAAGGTCTTATAAGACTTGGTGCATATTTGGGTAATAGCATATTAAATAAAGTGTAACTTTTAAGAAGTTGAGTAATCCCAGCCACTACTTCAACTAATTTGAGGCATAATTGAACTGATTGCTCTCTGTTCACAAATTAAATTGTGGCATCTCCAAAGCTCTACATCTTCAACTAGGTCATGATAAAATTTTCTCTGACACTATTTGTTAGTTTTATTTCTTTATCCAAGAAACAGGATTCGCAATTTTTTTAGGTTTTGTCTACCACGTAACACTAATTGATTTTCCAGTTTTTATTGGGTGTATAATGGTAATTAGACCAAAATAAACAACTTTTCTTCTATGCAAGTTCTGTTGTAAATCAGTATTTAACAAGCTATAGCGGTAGGTTAATTTTCATTTTTCATGGCTGGAATGAATGTTACGTCAGGGTGTAATTTCAGAATTGAAGGTAACAAATTAAAAGAAAGTTCCTAAAAGTTTTTGATCACATGTCAAAATAGTTTACTTTTTCCAAATCTCTATTTAGTTTTGAAAACTTCAAAATCTGTTTATGAAGAATAGTTTATTTGACTAAATAAAAATCTTAAACACTATTGAAATGTCTATAGTTGTTAGGTTATTGCCATTGAATAATTTACAAGGCTACTTAATAAGCAAGCAAATGATTGTAAATTCCTTAACCTTTTCAATGATTGAATTCATTCAGCTAAGGTTTGAAGTGATATAAGCAAATTACAGAACCAAAAATAGACATTTTGCATTCAGATTGTTGAAATTATTTCATTATTACTAAGTTTGGCATTACCAAATTGCAAACCTTTGTAAGAAGCCTACTTGAATCAAAAATGTTTTTAACCTCCTTGTATTTGGTTAAATTATTGTGCTTATCTTAATTAGTCTCAAAATTAAATTGCACAATATGTAAAACTACCATAACTTCAAAATTTTAAACCTTCCTCCTGCAACAGTAATCAATCATTTGAGTCTATGAGCTTCACCATAGTGTTCTGGAAAATAAACACATCTTAGTACAAAGTGAGACCAGCAAAGTTCTGATTATGAATGAATCTCTATGCTAAGTCTCTGACTACTTGTACTTGCACTTCTCCTGCACTGTCCAACTTTGTCTTTTTTGGAAATCCGGATGAATCGTTTGAAAATTCTCACCTGTCTCTCATTTTTGGGTAAAGCTCAGCAAAACTTTAAAATATTTGTATTTATTGCAAAAAAATTGATATTATGTTTTTGACATATAACTGTTCATTACAAGAGCTTGTTGTGTCTGAGAAGACAAAAATTAACTTTTTTATTAACCCCAACTCATGTGCACAGTTAATCTTGCAGCAAAATAAAGCTATGGAGAAAGTATGGAAAAAATTAAATCTCTAGAATTCAGCTCCTACGATGAAGTGCTGTTTTGATGTAACTCGAACTACTACGACTGACAATAATTAGTTAGTACGTGTATTCAAAACAGGCCCTTTACGCGATATTTTATTCAAATCCTGTTGAAATATTTTACAGAGATTGAAAGGACTAGCAAACAAAATCTCATCTGTACTGCGTAAGTTACCGGTAAAATAAACAGTTTTTGAAACTTATTTTACTATGGTTCTCATTATGTTTGGCAATACACCTGCATGTGTATTTACTTATATACTGCCAATCTTTCAACTAATTACCCAACTGCTGCACATTTTGCAGAATATCCCTTTAAAACATTGGTTATTTATGAACAAAAGAGGTAAAAATATACAATTGGCAAACTTGCCAAATCAGAATAAAAGTAAGAACGCTCCAGCACATCCGTACTTTTCAACCATCAATAGTTTACTGACACAATTTAATAATTAGCGCCAGCAAAATGATTGTAGATGGGTTGGTCACTTGAATGTAAAAGCACTGGCTGCAGTTGTAAATGGAACATTCAACGTCTCTTCAAATTGCAAAACATGTTTTTAAGTCATTAATTGCATCATTTTTAATTTTTCTTCTCTGGCCTTGAACAACAACAAAAAACAGTAATGTAGGGTAATACTTTGTACAGCATTTAAAATAGAATTTTGAAATTTTCTATTATCGTAACTTACAGATATCATGTAAGGAAATGTATCAACTGGCTCTAGTGAACACAAGTGTGTCATGTTAAATATTCTGTTTTACGATGATTGTGATTTGTAATCTTACGATGTATGAAATCTTATGAGAATAATTAAGGATGTTTTATGTTAAGAAGATTTTGAAACCCAACATGTTGTAATGCATCTCATGAATCAAATTTTTAGAAAATATATGGGTTTTCTGTCTTTCTTATCCCATCTAACTTCATTGAGAAATCTTCAGTAAAAACTTTGGTAGAGTAATTTTATCGGATATCAATCAACTACTAAATTTACAATAAATAACATATATCAATGTTGAAATTATCTGTGGGATGAATTTTATTGATTAATATAGATGTTTTTTGTGGACTTCATACTCAAAAACCGTTCATTGCATTTTATTCACAAACGTTGAAAAAGAAAGAAAATCATTCCCAAATACCTATTCAAGACTGTCATTTTGGATGTAACGCTTTGCTCACATTACATTTTGTGCACTAATGCCTAATATTTAATTTCAACTCACTAAATAGGTTGGCAGAAATTAGTTTTCTTTAACTTCATTACACCTTCATTATAAACAAAAAATAAGATGTTTCATACAACTTATTTTAAGACAAATCAGAATTGTACACAAATATTTACTTCATTTAAAGGAAATATACGGAATTTACCATATAACTATTTTGCAGCATGTTTTACACTCTACCATGCATACAGCCTGCCAGGTAGCTGCGGCAGGGGAGTAACTTTCCGGAGCCACTCTTCTCCTAAGTTCATTTCTGAGGAACGAGTCAAATTTGTGCCTAAAACGAGACCGAAGAGCGATTCAACCTCGTAGGAATAACATAGATTTATTCTTCCCGTCTCGTTCACAGAGAACAATAATGATTTACTATTACTCTGAAAGTTTTTATACATGTGGGATGAAATTATCTTTTAATACAAGTGACCTTCAATCGGAACTTGCGTCCCTTTAGCTGCAGCCAGCAGCCCCGCTGCACTGCAATGAGCAATCGCTCTTCAGTATGTAAACACATGTAGCTTGAGGAGGTTAATGATGCTCCTGTCGCTCCACCCAGTCTCAGTTCATTATTCCTCTTGAAAACGGAAGGATGCGTATAATCGTAATTTTGATTAGTTGTACGATAAAACCTGTTGAACACTAGTTTTAGATTACATAAGCTCTGATGATAATTTTGATTTTTAGGTACTTCAAAATAGTTCACAAAAATTTGCTAGACTGCTACATCTAGTTCCAATTTGCCATTGTGTCCCGGCATAAAAAAGTTCCATGAAATTCTTCCCTGCGCTACGTTACGTTGGGTTGGGTAGGGTAGCTTAGTTCAACTTATTTAAACAATTGTATCAACCTTGAAATGCAATTGCTTCATCATTCTTCTCTCTAAATTTACTGATTGTTCTAAAATAATTCAATTACACGAATGATAAGTATACATCAGGGCAGGCATGACGTTACTCATGATTGGTATTCTGTCGTAAACATTTATAATTTTTTTTATTAAATTCCAGCTCATCTAGGATTTAGTGTGTTTTCTTATTTTTAATATTTCTGTTTGCTATTATTCAATTTCTCAGCTCTAATAAACAGCTAATCATTTTTTAATTGTGTGTAGCATCTGAATTGGAGGGCAGATATGCAGACTAGCCTATTTCACAAATCAGAGGTCAAAATTGGTGTAGTAGATAAAGTGAAAATTTCACCTAACAAAGGTGTAAATGTCGTTCAGGCAGTGTGGCCTAGTTCCTAGTTCAGTTCCTAGTTAGTAACTTGGCTAGGAAAAGCCAGTTTGGCAACCCTGCGATGAATACCACGCCACTAACTTGAGTGTTCTAAAATACCGGATTTTGTGATTAGGCCACTCTGCATATTTGCTCTCCAATCATAATAAAAAGTCTAATATGCTAAAGTAACTATAATACTTAATCATAGATAATTTTTGAAGATCAATCATTCCAGTTGTTCCCATGTGGTTGCTTAACATAGGTCATATAAAACTTTACTAAAAAACTTGGTAAACTACTATTAGGTTTATTTTAATTTTATGGATTAATTTTAATGCAAACCCTATTTAAAGATGGCATACCTGATAAATAGCAAGTTTTGTATATTTTATGCTGAGTGGATCCATGGACTATCAAATTTTCTTTTTCTATGGTTCATCTCTATTTTTTGAAAAAAAAAATGAGATGAACTAATCCAAGATGAAGAAAGTGTTATAAAATTACAGCTACTGACTTTTGAAGCAATTGATGTATACAAGGCTAACCAAAGTGGCATTCTGTTATGCTTGAAAATTCATATGAACCATAGAATTATATTGCTTGTTATGTAAAACCAGCAAATATTATAACATAGTCTGTCAAAAAAAATTTGCTGGCAATATGAAAAAAAATTGAAAACTTAAAACAAGTATGTTAGAATTGGCAGACAAACCTGTTGATGATTGGTTTTATGCTGCAATGTAGATGAAGACAGAATGTAATTTCAGAGTTTAAGGACATGAATTAGAAAAAAGGCGTAACTTTATCAACTTTATGTGAAAATAGTTCTCTTTTTCCAAATATCTACTTAGTCTTGAAAAACCATAAAATATGTTTATAAAGAATTGTTCATTTGCTAAAACAAATTGGAAGTTATTGAAATGTGTATAGTTAATGTTAATTATTGTCATTGGATAACTTATAAAGCTGCCCAATAGTAAATGATTAAAAAAGCTCTACTTCTAAATGATCAAATTTGGCTAAGTTTTAAAGTAATATAAGTAAGCAAGAGCTACACTAAATTGCTATTTTGCATCTAAATCATGGATATTCTTATCTCATTATTGTCATAATTGGCAATACCAAATTGTAAGACCTTTGTAGGAAAACTTACTCTTCAAAAAAAAATTAGCTTTTTAACCTTCATGCACTTGGGTTAAATTATTATGGTCCTCTAAATTTATCTCAAAACTAAATTGCATAACATAAAGAACTGCCTAAATTGTATAACATGAAGAACAATCAATTAAGTTTTATCAGCTTCATCAAAATGTTCTGGAAAATAAAAGCATCTTGCAACAAAGAAAGACCAGCAAAGCCCTGAAAATGAACATCTCTCAACTCTGACTCACGCTTTTTGTGCACCGTCCAACTATGTTTTTCCAGACAAATCATTCCAAAGTTCTTAGCTTCCTCTCACTGTTAGGTAAAGCACAGCAAAACCTTGAAATATTTGCATTTAGTGCAAAAAAAATATATACTTTGTTACTGAGATATAAGATGTAACTTGCAAGAGCTTGTCAAGTCCCGAAGGATAAAAGTAACTTTTATCATTCAACCAAACTCTTGAACACAGTTAGTTAATCTTCTTGCAGCAAAATAAAACTGAAGAATAAAAAAAAATTACCTATGGAACTCAGCTGTTAGATGAACCGCTGCTACAATGTGACTCAAATTATAATGGCTGACATTAATGAGTTAGTGGCATTTATTTCAAACAGGCCTTTAACGCAATATTCTTTCATGCGAATCCCGTTGAAATCTTGTACAGAAAGTGAAATGACCAGCATGCAAACCCTCACTTTTACTGCGTAAGTTTCCGTAAAATAGAACAGTTTTTAAAACTCACTTCCTCTGTGGTCCTATGAATGCTGGGCAAAACACTAGCATGTGAATATACATATAGAAAGAGTGCAAATTTATAAATTAGTTTCACAACTTGTTTCAGTTTATCCACTTTAATAACTTGCCATCTTTCAAAACAACTACCACATATTCCGCAAAATATCCCTTTGAAACACCGGTTAGTTATGAATAAAAGGGGTAAAAAATTACAATTGGTGAACTCACTGTATCAGAAAAAAGGTAAGTAAGAATGCTTTGGCACAGCCACACCTTTCAACCCTCAATAAGAAGTGATTATGTGCCATGGTAATGGTTGAAGAAGGCACAATGACTACGGTGCCATGGTGATGGTTGGTTACTTGAATGTCATAGCACTGGCAGCAATTATAAATGGAACACTCAATGTCCCTATAAACTGAAAAGCATGTTAATTGTCATGAAGGGAATCAAACTTTTTTTTTGGGCCAAATACCAAAAATGAGATTATTGCCTAAAAATTCTCCTAAACCCTTTCTCAATTATGTAGAAATGTCATTTGTCATGTGTTGGCAACCTAAACCCCCATAATCACCCCCCAAATTGCCCCCTTCCCTTGCAGACTCGCTCAGAGAGACCAGCTGCGGCTCAGCTTAGCTGTGGTTGGTTGCTCCAAATTTTTTTCTTTGTTTTTACACAACTGTCCATTCATTAGAGATATTTAGTTGTCTCATGAACTTTTTAGTGAGTGGTTTTGTGCTTGTGCATCCTGTGAAATGCTTAGAATATCAAATGCAGCTGTTCACCATGGCCGAAGATGCTTTTTGGACTTTGAGAGGCAATTTCAGCTTCAGTTTTTTAGCTATGGAGGAAATCTTTTTTGTATCGTAAAGATCAAGGCGAGTACTATAAATTTCAGAAGTAGTTTTTTAATGAGTTGATTAAAAATTGTTATTGAAAAAAATTGAATTGGGTTTTAAAAATTCAAATTATTTAAGAAAATTTCCGAAGTGATTTAAAAAAACTGTCTCTGACTTTTGTAGATATGCTCATTGTGAATTGGACAAAAAAAACAATCGTATCTATGCACAATATTGGCTGAGAAATTTGCCTTTGGGAAATGGGTACATTTCAGAAGCTTTATGGGCCATAAATGTTTATTCAAACATTATAAATATGCTGTGAATGCCTTATAGCTTATTTCATTCCGGAAGTATTTATTTCAAATTCTTGATTATGTCATAGGGAAAAACCGTTCCGGTCTCTCTGCAGTTTGCAGCAAGTATTAGGGACTTATTAGTGGTAGTGACTTATTACAACTATGGAATACATATCTAAAGTGTTTTAGACGTATTAGTTGGTAAGTTCTGATGAAAAAAGTGATTTTATATAAAGGAAACTATGTGTACTCTGCGCTATGGTGCTTGGTAATTTTAACTGACATTTTCTTAAAATAAAGGTCATACACTTTGAAGGCCAATTTCTCCTACAGTTTTGAAGCTATTGAGGAGATCTTTTTTGCATTGTAAAGATCAAGGTGTGTACTATACAAACTAGGAATTTTTTGTTAAAAAGTTGATTAGAAATTTTTTCATTGTCCATAGAAATAAAATAACTGTTTTTAATGTTCAAATAGTTCTAATTTTTTGTTTTTAGAGCATAAACAAAAAACTGCAAATATTTATGGAAGATATTTTAATTGTAAATCAAATAAAAAAGAACATATGTCTCTATATACAATATTGGTTGAGAAATTATAATTTAAAAAAAATTTTCCTTGGGGGGAATGGGAAGGGTATGGGTCAATTCCAAAAACTTTATATGCTATAACTGTATATTCTAATGGTATAAACGTGCTGTCAATGCCCGAAAGCTTATTTCACTCCGGAAGTATATTTTATTTATTTTTAGACAATTTATAGGAAAAAGCGTTTGATTCCCTTAAAAGTATTTGGCTCTACAGTTGATTACAAATTGGCAAAATTAAATCTTATTGAGTGGCAAAACAAAACTGACACTGGGGAATTTTAGAGAGTAATTCATTAATTTAAATATGTAGCAGGGGAAAACCAGCTATATCTTTTAAAAAATTTGACACAAAACAACCCTAATTTTGTGAATCAATTACACTCATCCAAATTAAATAGGGGTTCAAAGCAAAAAGTTAAGTGAAATTGAAAATTTATAGCTTATTTTTTCTTCTCATGTATTTTGAACAAACCAAGAGATGTGTTAGAGCCTTTAACTCCTACTCATTTTAAATTTAATTAGAAGTAAGTTCTAATGCTATAAAAGGAGTAGCAGAGACATCTGAACCAAATAGATATGGGAACATAACTGTGATGAAGATCTTTTACTTTAATGCATCAATGATTGTTTACCAGTAAATAACATATGTTGGTGATTAAGATAATACTATTGCAAATAAACATATGTATCATCTTCTGATGTATTTTCAGTTTTATTTAGAGCCAAATCATGAAAAGCAGATGGCAACTCTGTTGCATTGTACTGCTAGACAGGGTTGCATGGAAATTTGTACTCTCAAATTTAATGGGCTATTTTCTTGTTTCAAAACTTTAGGAAAAGTTATTTCATTAATGTAATTGTTTTACATGTTTAAGTGATTTCAGGTTTTGCAACACCTTGAGGCTGTATTATTAAATGGTAAAAATATATTGTGAATTCACTAGAGGTTACTTCAATTGTCATATGTCAAAATTGACCCTTTTATCCAATTTTCAGCGCTACTCTGTCATGCCCAAGAATTCAAAATCACTGTGTAAGAGGCACTGTGTGAGGTCAGCCTCCCAACTCAGTAGATCTAAACGTTCAAGTACGGCCATTATGGCACCGGCAAACAGTCACTTACTCTGGAAAAAAATTAGTGAATGAGCATAATGTTAAAATTATGAGAAATCAGTGACAAGTATTGGTGAGAAGGGTTGATAGTTCTCCAACAGTTTGTACAAAGCCTGGCTCCTAAATTTCCAGCTGCTACTGGAACTTAAAGTAAAAACTGAACAATTCATCAAAGTACTGTCAACCCTCGATTAGACGGACCTCAGTAATCCGGATATCGGAAAAGACGGACATCGTCCGCGGTAAAGGGTGGTTGACCGAGTTACTGGCGTGAAGAAAGTTGCTAATAGATGGCACGTGCATCGGCCGCTACCGCTCCCGCCATAATTCAGTTTGTTTACCCCCACCATATTCAAATGATAGTGCTGTGTTGCTCTGACTTTTGAGTGAATAATTCTGTGTTTAAGCATAATTAAAACTTCTTTTTTCACCATGTCTTCAAGAGGCCCCACTAACGCTCCTCTTAGGAAAAAAGTGACATTATCTGTGTCCCAGAAACTAGAGAAATGATGAGAAAATTAGAGGCAGGTGCGTCTGTAGCAAATATGTGTTTTGAATATGGAGTGAAAAAACAAACAGTTTCTGACATTTGTAAAGCAAAGGATAAACTGAGTGCTTTTGCTCTGAAATATAATGTGGATGCTGGTTCTAAAGCTTCGTCTGTTGGTGGAAGGAAGCGTATGTGAGTTGCGAAGGATACAAATATTGAGGAGGCTGTGACAAAGTTGTATATCCAGCAACGTTCGTGGGGCATATCGGTTATTCCGGACAATCGGCTAATCCGGACCACCCTTCCTCCCTAGTAGTCCGTCTTATTGAGGGTTAACTGTAATAATTTTCATCATTGACAGTTGCAAAATTTTCTAATAACTAAACAAAGGAAAACAAAATCTCAATTGAAATCCAATAAACAAAATCAAAGAACTCAGGTGAACTCAATTATCATAACTAATGGTAGAAAACAAAAACTTTTTAACAATTGATATCTTGAAACTGAAGAAAATAAAAAATTGAAAATTTTGCACTGAAGGAACAAATATTTAAAGAACCTAGGAGTCACTGAATCGAAAGAGGTAGCTTCCATAAAGAAGAGCAGGCTGTACGCAGACCTGGCTCATCCCTCGGACTGCACAATTCAATCAACAGGCCCCAACACTCAAGCAAGCAGTGGCTCACTTGGGCCCATCTGACCCTTGCTGCTCTGAAGGCTAACATGAAGAACAGTTATAACCTCTTAAGTTCCAGCGTGGCTTCAATGCATCCTACTGTACAAGCACAGTAACAATACATGAGGTCTCTTGCAAACAGTCTCCTAAATTGAAGGGAAAAGGTGGTCTCAACTAAATATCAACATTGTTTCAACAGTTTAGTAGTCCTATAATGCATAACCAAACCTTCAACAAGAGATGCTTGACTTCCCTAAAGGAGCCCTGATCAGGCAGAATATCCCCTTTGCAGGCAGGCAGGGCTTATGTGTCTCTCTTAGTATTATCTTTATTGATTGGGTCTTAATCAACAAATTATTTTATTCTTTACTTATCAGATAATGTTGAAAATAAATAAAACAGTATTAAAGAGAGGAACAAAATTAAACCCAATATGAACTAAATTTATGTACAAAAGAAAATTAAGAACATTTAGCCAATCAACAACTAAGGGAGATTCATTTCCTTACAACTGCTTTTCATGTAAAACTTTGCAAATAAGTAGGGGTATTTCATACTTTTCTTAACCCTCAAATATGTGAAAGTTTTTTGTCAATTGGGAATGTTTTTCCTAGCAGAGCATTAGATGCATTGAATGGTGCCATGTTGCTGTTGTAGGAGGTCTGTGCTGAGTCTCCTTCAGCATGAATGCAGGTGAGTATTTAAATTTTGCCTGGTTGTTCTAATATTTTACGTTATTTTCCATTTAGAATTTTGATTTTATACCTTTTTGAAATTTCATGCATTTCTTTTTTGAAAATATACTGAGAGTAATAATGCAAGAGATTCTTGAACAAAAAAATATGAGTAAGTCGTTTTGTCTTGAACATGTGCTCATGACTTCAATGCATTTTTTTACCAGCTTCAGCACTCTTTGTTAAGGACATCAAGAAGATGCTTAGCCCTGACTCTCGTTCCTTAATGGGTAACATGTTCTCTTCAATTTGTGTTTGGCTAATGATTTTCTGTGCTCATGTCAGAAATTAATGATTTGATGTTCAAATTGTTATCTAAATCGTGCATTCAATTTCCTTTTCTAAATCAATTGACCTTGAAAAAATTTATTTTATTTTATAATTAAGGTTTATCAATTACCACTACAATTCAATTAGTTACTAATAAAGCTGTATAATTATGTGATCTAATTAAGGTTCAAGCTTGAACAAAATGGAAATTTAAATATCTTGCCTTGCTATCACTAATCAGATTCATATTCTTGAGTGCTTTCCATGTAGAACTTACACACATTAGTTTTGCTATGCCTTTTCATTTATTGTTGTTGTATTGTCTATTGTGCATTTTTTTCAGCATCAAAATTCTTTCTCCTTATGGTTGAGAATTTTGCCTTCATTCATAGCTTTTTAATGTCTTTTTTTCAATAAAACCTTTCTTTTGTAATAATTTTCATTTTTTATTGGTGGATGTTTCTAATGTGTTTTTAAAATTGTAGTAAAAAATTTTGTTTTCCTGAAAGCAATCAGAAATTTATCTGTAAAACGAATGTCTTTCTGAAAGTTTGGGTTTTTATTCAAATTTTATGTTACTGATTGTTCTTCTTTAGGTAGTTACTGAATTGGCTTTTGGTATTTCTATCCTTAACCAACAATAACTATAAGCCTTGATAGCTGATTTTACTGTTATTGAAAAAGGCTATTTTATGTATTGGTAATAAGATGTTTGTGTTTATAGCTATCAAAGTTTAATGAACACAATAATGGCCTCTACACTACTCTCAGTATGGTGTCTGGCCTCTTTCCAATCAAAGAAAAGAAATCAACATGCTATTTACTCGTGAATCTCATATTCATCTACTTCTAAGTGAAGCTGTATTGTATTTACTGTACTGATGGTGGTTATAGCTACTTTAAAGCCTTTTGTTTCATTATTTTTTCATTAAATAATTTTTTCAGCATATGCATGTAGCAACTAACCTAGTGCATGCAAGGCCAGCCTAAAATGTGTCATATATGTATATCATGCTTGCCATATTGTGTCAAAATGCAATGTTTTTCAAGTGTATAAGAAATAGGATATGATTGTCTTTGTAGTGCCTGCCTTTATCTACAAAATCGTAAGAGTTTTCTATTGTTGTTGAATTTCATTTGCTGCATCAAATCTTGGTTGATGGGTATAAGTGGTTATGATGTGATATGTACTTTAGGTATAGAGGTATGCTAGACAACTGTTCCACGTGATGAGCACTAAATGCGACACATTTTGCTGTACCAGGTCTGAGCGAGGCTGAGCTGCTGGACCGAGCTCGTACTGAGCGGGCTGCAATAGTGAGCAAGTATGCTCGTGGTCGCTTTGAAGGGGACAATGAAGGACCTGAAGAAATTGCTCCTCCATGGGAAGATCCGCAGTATGAAGACTACCATGTCACCGATAAATGGGGTTTCATTCAGTAAGTCATTTTCCATTTAAACCTATGGCTTTTGAATTGTTTTTAATGCTTGTTTGTAGATTTCTTCAGCTATAAGGGAATTTTTTATTAAGAATTCTCTCTTTCTGTTTCTTTGAATTCCAATATTTCATTTGGATTCGTGAAGTGCCACAATTATCAAAGAAATATGCAAAGGTGTGTTTTTTGTATGTTTTATTCAATAGTTTAATGTCTTGTTTTGTTTAAAGCAACCCACACATATGCAGAAATGCTTAAATTTAACCCTATGACACACTAATCATGACATCCATAATTAGAAACAGAATGAAATATTTGTTTAATGGCTGTTGAATTCCAAAGAAAGTCGTTAAAATAACATTTTGATTCAACGTTGTTTATGGTCTAAAATTAGTGCGGAGTTTGTTGTATTTGAGTTTCTTGGGAAAGATTCTTTAAGAAGTTCATATATTTTCTGTACATATAGTGAAATGTTGAGCCCTTAAGGATACCAGGTATGTATGTAACATTGCTTGTATACGATGGCAGGTACTAAATGACCAGCTTTGAAATGGATGCTATACCTTTAATTTTTGAGATGAAAAATTGTAGTTGAGTGCTAATTATAAGATTTTTATAGTGATACAGAAAAAATACTTTAGAAAAGAATGTTCAATAAATAAAGTGCTTCCACGGTGGCGCTTTGCTGCAGACGGTCATTGAAGTTCCTTGTCACATCTTCCAACATTTCAACCAGAATTGCTGCAATTTCACGTCCTTTGGGCTTTAACACGTTCCCTGCGATTCCGCGGCTTTAACATTTTTTTGGTTAGATTGCAAGTTGCAGAATAGGGAAACAGATCAAATGTCATGCATTTATACCAGCACTTAAATGAACAATTTACCAGTTGGTGCATATATGGCCCAATATGCAAGGAACATGTTAAAATCAGGAATAGTACATGTTTTGCCTATGTATGTGGAATTCAGGTACTTCCATAAGAAAAAGAACCAGTAGGTGAGGTTGAGTGAACAAGGTGGCTGCGGAATGTCACCATTTCTGGAAGTTAGGCGCCCCGAAAAAGTGTCAGGGATGAGATTCATTAAAATTCTCTCAGTATGAGCAGGGTCTCTGCCTTGTTGAAACCAGATATTCTGAGTGTCTCATTTATTTTTCTCCAAGTATTAAAGAAAAATTTCATGAATAAATTCAAAGCCACACATTGCTCTGAAGTAGCCATCACTCACCACTGCCTGCTTGCTCTCATATTAGAAAAAGGTCCAATTTCCCCAACCCCAACTTAGACGAACAGCCACAGTTACTTTTTGGCTGTGAAAAAGCTGCTGAATTCTTTTGGGATGTCACTTATCCATTCTGGGCAGTTTTGTTTGTTCACTCGCCGTCCTGGGAAATGTGCTTTGTCTTTTGTGAAGATCATTGCAACTTCGTCCTGAAGAATGTCCAGCATGCGATCACAGAATTACAGACATTGAACATTATCAGGTCTGGACAACCATAACTGTAATTGTTGTAACAGTTCGATGGCTCCAACATAAAATTTCAAGTGCATGGGTGCGATGACTCTTTTAACGTTGTGGGCTTTCCACATCGGACACTTGGACACGATTCACTTCTTCGTGTGTCACCACTGTTGAAAATACATGTAGGGAGGGTGACTGGGGTGTGGGAGTTTGAGACAACGTTACAATGTTGACAAAAATATTCACACACTTTGAAATTGAGGGATTGTTCGGGAGAGTTGCCCGTAGAGCAAGGTTGAAGTGTGTCATCATTACAAAAACTGTCATTATTGCAAAAAGAATGCCTCTGCAGCAAACGATGACCACTCTAAACCATGGTACCTAAACTTCCCACCTCAGGCTATGAAATAAGTGGTAGAGCAACCTTCTCTCACCTACCCATCCGAAACCACGCCACATACAAATGCTATCATTTCGTCTCTGCTGCCCAAACTAGTTGCTTTTACAATCATATAAAAGTAATTCAAATTTTCAAATGTGCGACTTGAAACTAGAAATTTATTGTCTAGAGGCAGTCTGTTGGAGATTTTACTATATCGGATACATTGTGGCCATAATGTGAATGTTGGGGTGCAATTTGATCTGATGACAGAGGCATTACTGGAGAAACTATGTTTGTGGTAAATATTGTTCTCTGACACTATTTACTTTGTTGTAGAATTGCAGTGGAAAGAATGGACTTGTGCTAAATTTTCTTGTTAGCCTGCAGCTGATACATGGTAGTGAACATAATTCAGTAAAGTTGTTGAGCTAAGTTTTCTGCTTTAAGAGGAATAACGTTTTCTATTTCAATGTAATATTTATTGGTGCAAAAGAATTTGAAATTTTCAATTACAAAGTGAAAATATTAGCCTAGTCTTATGCAGTATTAGTCAAAATACCTAGGCTAGTAAGCCCACCTCTTGCTATGCTCTACTCCTCTGAAGCTGTAGACTTTTAGCAAGAGGCCACTAATTGGGTTGCTAAAAGACAGATAAATTTGCAAATTTGCACTATTTTTAATTCCCAACAAATGTGAGAGAAACAACACTTCTCCCTGAGTCTCCAGATCAGCTTGCCTTAACTAGTGATAGGTGGGTGTCAAATTTGTCTACACATGCAATTCTATCAAAAAAGCCCAATTTCAGATATGGTTTTGATACTTCCTTGTATTGTATTTTTGTATTGCTGGATATTTAGCTTCCTAATTGAGGAACAAAGCCCTGCATTTACTTTATTTACAACTTTATCAGTCAACTTTCTGCTCGCTAACTACCTAACTAATGAAAGAAGGAATTCAAGGCTCATCAAAAATGTAATATAGATTACTAATGCATTAATCCCAGAAAATTAGTGAAAAAACGAGGGCTTTTTAACTTAAGATCTCGAACTACTTTAAAAGCATTAGTGGCATTAAAAAGTAAAAACAAAATGTTTGCCTCATGGCCTGCTGCAACCCGTCTCACAACACACACACATACACACACACACACACACACACACACACACAGCCTAATCTCTGAGGATGCCACCCTTACCTCAATATTAACCAGTTAATAACTATCTTGGTTTAAATTTTTACTAAATTTTGTTGTTGTCAAATTTTATAATTGCTGTGAATCAAATGTAGTTGATAATCTAATGTAATAAATTTAAATGTAACAAATTATGGTTGTAAACAACATAGCCCTGCCTTCCAGAATGTTGCATTCATATTTGCTTTGTGTTTTCTAAGTACATTTTCAATGTTTTTATAAATTATGAACCCCTCATTGGGATACAATTATTGTATCTATGGGAATTAGCGCTCCCAGGGGAAAATGTGAGGGCCCGAGCTGAGAGTTAAGTAGGTCTTCTTTTTGTTGAACTAAAATGTTGTTTGTTTTGTTAAGGACCACCTTTTTTTGGTTCACTGCTGTCCTGTTCTTCAGCACCTACTACTTTCTTCTTCAACTTTTATCTTGTTTCATGAACTTCTTTTTCAGCTTAATGTTTCTATGCCCTTTCTGCATAGATTTTGCATTCCCTTAACTTCATACTAAATGGTGCCTTCCTTCTTCCTCTCTTTGGATTACATTTGTTGCGGATAGGGAGGCTTAAACTAACTAAAAATCTAATCTAATCTACAAATTGTGAATTTATATTTTTAAATGTGCATGTCAAAATTATCTAGAAATTGTAATATCTGTACTTGTAATGAGAGTAGTTGAAATGTAAGAATCCTATCTTCTCACGTTATTTTTGAGAAACCTTGCTAAGGTGTCAGGCAACAAACTGCTCATGAGAAGAGAAAGGTACATTAAGACACTTCCTTCGTATTGGACTAACTGGGCAACACACATTCAGTGCTGCTATATGTTGTTACTTGGTATATGCTGCTACATATATGCAGCAATGAAATGCACTTTAATAGGACTGTACTTGTCAGTGGTAAGCGGAGATGAGTGAGCTGATGGCGTTGAGCTTGCGGAGCATGCCATTTCAGTCTCAATGGAGAAATGAAAGCCACCAAACGGCATGTTATCTTTAGACGGTTTTGTGAAATGCAGCGAGTTAGTGGAAGTAACTTGTCGTCTTTTAAACTTCATTTCAATGTTGAACGCCTCAGTGCCGTATTTAAACCAAAGAAGGACTTTTACAGGCTTCTTGAACTTGAGAATAATAGGACTGTTGCTGAAAAGGAAACCACCTGTGTCTGTGGAGTTTTAGGGTGCTAGAAAATGTGGAAAAGTTAAGGCCAGCACTGTTACAGAATCCAGGTTGATTTGCTTGACAATGCTGCACTGCTTTATGTTTGGGGTATGAATTAGTTGGAACACTTTAAAATTGAGTATCATTTTTGCTCTCAAAAAATCAAGTTAGTGCTGCAATAGAAGGAAATGGATTACAAAAAGCATTAAGAGCTCACTGCACAGATGCTGGAACTCTAAAGAAAAAATGATATACAAATTTTCATGTCAAATAAAGCCCAAATGCATTTGAGATTAGAAGTTAATTAAAATTTAATGTCTTTACTTGGGTGCAACAAATTCCAGATAGCTCTACTTACGCTCACTGCTCTCACAATTGGTCAACTACATGAGCAATCTCACAACTAAGTGTGAGATCTCCTGCAACTATCATTTGTCCTTACTTTTTGAATATGGTGAACGTACAATGAATGCTGCGTGGTACATTAAGTGAAAAAGTTTTTCCTATAAGAGTTGAGTAGAATGAGACTTTACACAAATACAGTTCTGTTCAACAAAGTAAAGCAACAGCTCATTATTCATGAATTGTCATGGACTTGCTTCAGCTTTTTTCCCCACTCGCATCTTTTCCTGGCTTGGAGATGTTCCTTGGTCTTCTCATTCACCAGACTTGATAGCGATCGACCACGCCAGACCACGCGCGATTTTTTCTTCTGGAGTCACGTAAAGTTTTGCATTCATGTGGATATGCTTTGCACGTAAAGAGGTATGAAAAAAGGGGTTCGTCATGAGATTTGACTGATCAGTAAACTTCGAAAAGAGTGTGAGAGAACTTCAAAGGCCAAATGGAAGACTGCATTGAGAAAGGCAGGGCTTTTCAAGATCTAATATTTCAAATATTTCTGGAATGGCCTACATTATGTACATCCTTGTGTCAGAAATACCTTTTCACTTAAAAATTATGTACAATTGTTTCAAAAAGTGCCCTATTCACCTCATGGTCATGCTCTATACTACAGAAATAATCGTTTCAGATGCTAGAATCGGCTCTCAATTGAGGAACTCTGATATCGGTTCTGATGCCTAGAAACTTCCTATATTCTGATATGATACTTATGGTCGCATCACTAACCTAAACCACACTAGCTATGCCTTTTATTGTTTAGTTCTTCTTATCCTTACCAACTTTTGTAATATTATTTACAAATTTTATAAAAATTT
The DNA here is from genome assembly GCA_014220935.1 of Platorchestia sp. MABIK. Taxonomy (NCBI): domain Eukaryota; kingdom Metazoa; phylum Arthropoda; class Malacostraca; order Amphipoda; family Talitridae; genus Platorchestia; species Platorchestia sp. MABIK. The sequence goes on along the minus strand of JACJUY010006261.1, from coordinate 2,695 downwards.
CAAATATCTCACTTTTGCATTGAATTATTTTTCAGATGTAATATGTAATAATGCAAATTTCTGCTTGAAAAATATTTTTTAATATTGGGGTCTGTTATATGGAGGCATATAATCTGCCAACCCTAAAGTATTTCAAAATATGTGTTGCCATTTTCATGGGCTGACAGCTGTGTTGAAAATATTCATTACAGAGAACACAGTGTACTACGTACCTTGCATAGTTACCTCAAGATTTAAAGGCACACTTTATAGCCTTGCCTGTTATAATGGGAAAATAGGTCGAGTTGTTATTCAACAAAATCAAGTCTGATTGATGAATAATTCTCCACTCAGGGGGATACAAATATTGTATCTATGGGAATTGGCACTCCCAGGGGGACAATGTGAGGGCCCGAGCTGAGAGTTAGGTAGACCTTCTTTTTGTTGAAATAAAATGCTTATATTATGTTAAGAACCATCTTTTTTGGTTAACTGCTGTCCTGTTTTTTCAGCACCTACTACTTTCTTCTTCAACTTTGATCTTGTTTCATGAACTTCTTTCTTATTTTACTGTTTCTATGCCCATTCTGCATAGATTCTGCGTTCCCTTAACTCCATACTGAATGGTGCCTTCTTCCTTCCTCTCTTTGGGTTGCCTTTGTTGCAAATAGGGAGGCTTAAAATAACTTATAATCTAATCTGATGAATAATTGTACTTTGCCTCTGCTTAAAGAGTGAAACTAGTCAGGACATCTGTAATACTGAGCTACAAATCTTCTTGGTTACCAAATTAAAGACAAGTTTATCACATCGTGGATACCGCTTCTGTGATTTTTTCTAGCTCTATTTAGAATTGAGGGTAAAGTTTCCAAGCACAGTAACTGGGAATTTACCGCATAACGAATTACTGTATTAGGAGTGACTGTATTATGTCCTATGTGTGCAAGGAACGTCCAGCTTTCAAGAGGATGAGTGATGTGTGTTCTCATGTTCCTTTAGATGATTTCCAATGTTAAATAGGTTGATGATAAACATTTGTATATTTTGTTCTGTTGGTATTCATTGGTTGTGTTGGGTTTCTTGGTTTTGCGATATTTGTGTAAATTAATCAATGATTGAATGGTTTTCTAATATACTGCATTTATTTTACTTTCAATCAATAAGGTTTACAGCAAAATTTGAGCAGTGGTATTTATTGGTAGAGCTATTATTTCATATGATAGAAAACCAAGTGACTGTTACTTCATTATTCAGTTCTGCTTTGCTTGTATATTTTTTTTGCTGCTCAACACATAAACTGCACCATTGGTTAAACACAAACTGCACCATTGGTTAAACTTAAGTTCAATGTTCAACTCAAAATTAAAGTCAATTGTAGTAAGCAATTTTGATAATAGTAAACCTTAACTGGATTGTGCTTTTATTTAGCTTTAATTAAGTATTTATGAAAATAGAGTTTATGACTACTGGTCAGATAGCAGTATTATGAAAATTCCCTCTGTGTACTACCGGTAGCTCACATGGCGGTTGATGTGTTATGGCTAAGGTTACTTTATATTCAGCATGATGTTTTCTCTTAACATATTAGTTTTTATTTCATTTTTGTGAAAAGATTGAATTGTTTTCTTTTTCTATTTTGCTAGACTTAAAGACCATTTCATAATAAAATATTTCAATAAGTGCCCATTGGAATTTGTCACTAAATGATTTGATTTGAGTTTTCATTTCATTCATATCCATTTCATGGTCCATTTTTACAAAGTCATGCACATGCGTTATAAAGCTTTTAGGAACTGCCTCATAAACTTGCTAACATTAATTCTTTTAAGTGCCGGCATTTGTATATTGATGTTTGTAATACTTTAATTTTCCAATGTTCTTCAATTATTTGAATTTAAATTGAATTTTTGTTCAACTGGTAATGGGTTATGAACATCAGTTGTTAATAACTGCGGGCTTTCAATTATTTGGTTACCAATCATCATGAATTAGCAATTCCTTACAAGTCTTAATTTCTCAGAGGTAGATTATTGTAGCCAGCTTTTAGATAAAATTTTTATCAGGATAAATATTGTTGAGAAGATGATGCTCATGCTCTATGAGTGGCACAAATTAGTGAGGGGAAAATTCTCCCATCAAGTGATTTTCATATCGATCAAACTTCATTCCTTGGTTGACTCACGGTTCTCACCTCAACCTCTTGATTCCTGGTTATGACAAAAGTTGAGCTCATTGCCATCGACTGTTGAAGGCTCAAGGAAAAAAAAAATTTCACTCAAATCTCCAAGAGAAATAACATTGAAAAAGTTTGATGTGCTGTATCTTGTGCCGTTGTTGGTGTTCCGTCGTGGTGATTACTTTCGGAGAGTCAAAGTCGGAGACGTTTTAGAGGTGTTTACTTTAAGGAGGTTCGAGATCGAAAGCGACATGACTAAGATGTCAGAGGCTTATAAAGCCTCCGAGGCGCTTGGGGTAGGAGGTGCGCACATTTTCTCCCCCACCGACCAAAATTATGTTAACGTTAATCACTACTAATCAACGTAGTTAAACATTTTGTTCTCAGCCAGAAATTTTTCAAAAATTCTAATATTTTTAAAATTGAAACGTATTTTCAATTAAATTAATTAAACAATTGTTCTATCTAGAGTACACCTCGTTTTATTTTAGCAACAAACAAGGAATAAAAGAAAACGCACTAACGCAAGCATGAAGAGAG
>JACJUY010006259.1:23281-36817 GCA_014220935.1 Platorchestia sp. MABIK | reverse complement strand
GTGCGACTTCATCGCTATGTTGCCAAGTCTAGGATCTAGTGTGGAGATATAAAAGGCACTGGGTAAGACAATGCCTCCTACATATCCAGGATCTTATGTTTGAAAACGTAGCCATGATGCCACGCTATAGAACATAACCATGGCACCAGTTTTAAGGGAACCAAAGGAAAATAAATGAATGACTCTGTATAATTTCTTTCAGAACTTTTTGGGTGCCCCATTAAAATAAATGCCAAAATTAAGAATAGAATAATTCAAGTAAGGCAAGTACAAAAATTTGAATTTTTTAGGATGCAGCCAAGAGCTACGCCAAATATCATCGAGTACCTGACATGTCACGCATGTAAAGAATGGTTTGATTAGAGTAGGACCAGTTCGTAACTGTTATTTCCGTTTCTCAGTTGCTTTTAAACAATTAAAACAATTTCAACTTGATTGAAAAACGAGCAGTCAATGGCCTCATCTACCTATGCACCACAGCTCTACCCCTACATACGGGAAGAGTGAGCAGATAGGCGAGCACGTAGTGGTACGACTTCACATTATCAAACACCTTCGTCTTCAGTGATTCCTCTGTACCCTGCGTATTTATATTTATTTTTAAGGCAATTTATCTACTTTCCATACACATATATAATGAATTTTGGTTCCTTCCACTTCAGTTCTTGGCAGGTCATAGAGATTCATTTTGGCCTGAAACAAAACAAAAAATTAAAAATTATAAAAATAATTATAAATTCCATTAAGCTAACTCAACTTAATCTAACCTTAACGTAAAATGGAGACCATAAATTAAAAGTGGTGACAGATAACCCACAAGTACCCAACAAAGCCTATCCTTACCTTTCATAACTATTTTCACTAATCCTATGCTATCCTTCTTTGCCCTAACCTACACTTGCCCAAACCTGTGAAAAAAATTCTGGATTATCTTTTCGACCTGAATGTATGGTGACGTGAAATCTTGAAAAAAATACGGTAACAGGTAACTATCTGAAAGTTGAACTCTTGTTATGAGGAGATTTTTGAAAGTAATGAAGGGAAATGTTCAGCGCTGCGCGTTACGGGGCCTAACTCTAATGAATAAATTTCGACCACACGGTGATTAAGGTAAAATTGTTTATTTAAACGGTCCCAACCTTGTACAGGGTGGCGCATAAGTAACGCACCCTTATTTACTACCGCAACATACACTGGGAATCTGTAGACAGGATACGACATGTAAATAAACATTAAGAGTTCCTCTATCGTTTGCAGTTAACCCTATCGTTAGATCTTTCATATTTAATTTATTATTAATTTTCTAAAAGGGTGCGTTACTTATGCGCCACCCTGCATTAAAATTTGTTCAACAAAGTAAGAGTCACTTCGTATAGCGTTAAGCTATTGCATCTATAAAACGCACTTCCTCAACAACGTTAGAATGTTTTCCAACATGAAATTATTGGACGCTTAGTTGTTTTTCATCCAATTACAGAAAGCTTAATACACACGAACAGGGATGGATGGTTAGACAAACGGGCACTCCTTTCCTTCGTAGGCACAAGCGTGCTAAAATAGACAAACATGCTATCTCAATACCACGCGTGATGGTATTGGAAAACATTTTTCTTTACATAATTTAACGAAGTCAAAATATCGTACTTCATCCTAGAGATGTCATGTGGAAATCTATGCGCACTACTTTTTGCTTCACCCTGTGTGCATACTCACACGAATATAAATATTTCGTTCGTCGTGATTCGAAAGAAACTCTCCAATCCACAACCACGAACGTTTAAAGCCAGCTAATATGTTTGCAAGAAGATTTTTTCCGCCCGAAATCTCATCTTAAAAGATAATTGGGCCACTGATCGTTTCCATTCCCGATATTAATAGCGCATTAGCATACTACGATCACATCTTCCAGGTTCAGTTAGCTTTTACTCACTGCAAAGCAAAATTATCTCGATGATTCCCTATTTAATTTCTTCATAGCAGCCGTGGGCCAATGGATGCTCTCCACAAATACGGCGCTGGCTTCGCTGCAAAAATCCCATTTGAGTTTTGCCACGTAATCGGCTTTTCAAATTGCCGTTGCGGTAAAAGGCTTCGGAATACTGGAACTTTAATCCCTGAAACGGGAGGATCCGTCCTGGATACACAGTATTGCTCTGGTATCATAGATACACGATATCCCGGATACAAGATGTCTCCGATGTAGGATTTCGACGACACTTCTCTACCGTCTGTCAATTGGCTTGAAGACTCACAAAAATGAGATCATACTTTAATAGGAACAATTTGAAAATGATTTTTCAAAGCTTTAAAAGCCTGATAAGAGGAAACTTGATTTCCAACAAAAAAATTGATTTTGGATGAATTTAAAGTGAATGAAAGTATCACAAAGTTGTGTTGTGCTTCAAAGAACTTCAGAGGGCAATAAAAAACTTTTTAACTTTTTAAAATGATGTGATAAAACTGCAAAGGTTGTTTAGAGAGAGCAATTCGTTCATGGCTAATTTGTTTGGCGTAGTTTTTAATTCTCCTCCATTCAAACTACCTCACCGAAGCCAGCCGCATTTCTTCAGTCCACGCTGATAGAATTCAAACTCTTTCAACGTCGTAAATACGAGGGAAAATTTGAGTTTCCATCTTACTATACTTTTTTAACAGAGTAGCGCGGTAACCTGTCGTTGAATTGCAACAAAATTTTATCAAAATTGAACGCATAATTTACTTTTTGATTTATTACATCAGTTTGCTACGTTAAAATTTCCAGCGGTAGCCGTATACATCTTGTATGTACTCGTTTGGTCGTATGGTGGGATCCTCCTACCATTTCGAAGCAAAACTGACGCGAAAATTTCACGCATTGAACGATTTGTACATTTATGAAAATGTTTACGGTAGGATTTACAATAATATTTATTCAGTAATTTTATATGTGTGGCCGCAAGGTAAATTCATTTCTTACCAGAGCATTTATTGTAACATTTATCGCCAATGTTAATGCCATTCAACAAATAATTGAGCTCACAGCCGATGTTTGCACCGTTATCTCATGTTTGCACCGTTATTTACGACGCTCAGCAGTGCAGTGAAGTAGCGTAGTTCTAGTGGTGTCCAGGACAGCAAGCAGGAGAAAAAATACACGTTTTTCAAATAGGTAAACAACAGTTTTTAATACTTGCTCCCTTAAATCAATTCACATTAACAGACATTTCGCGCATACGTCAGAGAACGAGCATTTGCACCTTAAAAATATTTCATGCCCTTCTGCTCATGCTTTGAGAACAACACACGCGTCGAATCCAAGCAACATTGGCCGAGGAGTCCGTGTTTGCGTGCTATGTTTAAGTTGGACGGACTAGTTGACGTGAGCTCAAGCCTGCGCAAACCATGAGAAGATGCACTCTCGAGCGGTCAAAGCGGGAGCCGTCGCTGACTGAAGGTAAGTTATTCAACGGACTAGTCGTGTTGTACTGAATTGAGCAGATCACTTTTGCTGATGTGAGAGGCCAGTGCTGAATTAAGTGGGATTCATGATCAGAGTGCACCGTCTTTGTGAGGGAGATGCGCTCGGCCGTTAGATCCCGGCCTGGTCAAGTTAAAGCTTGCATACGTGATTCGGGATTCTCTTGAAAAACCTCACACACGTCATTGAGGCGACATGTTTTTTCATATTACTTCATCCGAGATCAGTTACACGCTGCATTGTGAGCGACAGCCCTCGGTTCCATAATCCCCTTCTCCTGCATTCTGACAATCTGAAAAATACGCAAATGTAAGCAGAGGCCTGCCGGCAGCAGAGGTAAGTTACACTCTCTCTTGTAGTTCGAAGGAAACTTTAGAGCGCCAAGTTTTTTCAAAGGTATTCTTACTTATTTTTGAAATAAAATTGGTGATTCTGTTTAATACTCTTTGACTTATGTTGTAAAGTAACAAACTTTTACCATAACTGTGATAGATTGCTTCTGAATCAACTGCAACAAAGTTACTGCAGCATAGAGCTCAACTTAACGACTTTCACGTTCTGTGCTTTGTGTTTCGCTTTAAATTTTTATTTTTTACGATCTCATACTCTAATCACACATATTCACAATTAATACAGAGTATTTTGCAGTCAAGTGCATTCAGTTTCAGTGGTTTTGCTGCTTCAAAAACCAATGTTTGTGAAGAAAACAGAATTCGAGTAACTCCTGTATCTAGAAGAAAAGCAAGTTTTCGGCCTGAAGCGGCTGCTGCTGCCAGGAGCGTCTCAAAGCGTTTTGTACATACAACGGTTGGGTGGCGAACGCCGCCACGATTTGAGGTAAAGTTGTTTATGAAGGAAAGCTCAAAGAAAAAACGCTGAAGGACAGGAAAATATAACAGCCGCTGCATGTATATGAGGGGGAATTCTAAGGTGTGATTTTAACTGAAAATAGCTTAAAAACAAAATAAATAGTTTAATGTTGTATGAGATTATTTGAGACATAACAACTCTGTGCTCCCCAGTCACACAGCCCACCGCTATCACAGCTGCGCCACAATGTAGGGCAAAAACTCTCGCGTGCGGCGCCTTTCATTTATAAGCCTGTCTTGCGTGTAAGAATATCAACATCGTTCCTCCTTTTGTTCTGCGGAGAACTTACACTTGAGTAGTGAGAAAATGTACTCATAATTTTTTTAAACCGCTATTTCTACAAACTGCAAGTTTTCTTGTCAAAAAATTGCCAAAAAATTGGAAGGATTATTTTCAGGAATATTTCTGTTCTCAAAGCAGGAGTAATCATGGCTGCTAAATCATGAACGATACGGTGAAAATGGCTTACGAATTTTACGAACTTACCAAAAACATTCAATAAATTAACGAAAAAAAAATTAGACCTAAAGTTCCTGACATCCTGCAAAATTTACGTTTATTGATTGTTTTATTTTTCATTTTTTATTTTTAGTTTTAGATCTACGACTATTTACTGTCTATGTTTTATTCTTTTGTATGATTTAGTTTTAATTTACTCATATTCGTTTGGTTTTGTCGCAAAATTCTTTTGCTGAAGATGAACTGTTTAGTTCGAAACGTTCAATTTTATTCATTTAGACTTCACTATTTGTATCAATAAAATGACCATACGCACAGCGATTTTCGCATTACTTTTCATTTTAAGAATCAGACGCATCAATGCGGATTTGATTTTAGATAACTGCATTCTATGGAGAAAGTATTAATGTACACTAATTTCGTCTTACTCGTACTCAGTATTTTACAAGTCTCAGTTTCTTTCTTGTAAATGGTCGAGGCAGGATGAATGTGAGAAGCTGAACAAGCGACACCTTGGCCCAGCACCGCACATCACAGGACTGCTCAGGGCCAAAATACTGGAGCGTAACACACTGCACAACAGTGCTTGGCCCGACCTTTGAGTCAAAGAGCCATACTAAGTGTCCCTAAGAACTGAATGTGTAACGGATACGAAGACGTAACTAATAAAGTGGCATACATGACATGAATCTTCATGCTAAAGACCTTCAGGAAAAAGTTAATATGTTCCATGGTGGAACAAAAAATAGCGAACGTCACTCATTAAGGAAAGCTTCAGCCACTGTATAAATGCAATATATTGTTCTCCCAATATAGTTCTCCCAATTTCGAGTGAACTTAACTGAGGGAACTATAATTGGTAGACAAGTCTGCTTTTAACACGAATGCATGTCTACAGTAATTCGATGTCTCAGAATTTGTTAACTTTCGCAGTCCTTAAAATCTCTTTAGATGTGTGATACACCGAACACGTGCATTGCTACACTGGGCAAGTCTATTCAATATTAAGTTCAAGTTGAATTTCAATTTGAATATTTTTTCAACATTTTGTTGCCTCAACATGGGCGACAGTTTCCGGTACGAGTACTGCTGCCATGATACGCACATCAGAGCGTGAAGCAAAACATGGCTTAATTTTAACGAGACGAGCTCAAATCCTGACTTCGGCGACAACAACACCTTCGATAAAATTCCGCTTCCGTCATTAATCGTAGTTTAACCATGTCTTTCGTTTAAGTGCTTCGCCCCAGATCGCGTTAAGAAATCTTGATTTCTACTAGTGGTATTTCCATAGTTTGGTAATGTAATCTACTGTCGAAAAAGAGGCTCACTGTGTTAGCTCAATTCTAGTAAACTGCGGTTCAGCAAAGCATTAGTGACTTGTTATCATATTATAGGCTTTTCTCTCTGAGAACGTTCAAGTCTGGAACTAATTTCCCTGGTATTACTTATTGCGTTTCTTCTTGATCAGTGGTCTCGGAACATTTAAATATCTTGCTGCAGCAGCACGTTACCTTTGGTTATACGGCAGCCATTATTCAGAAAGTGGAAGTAAGTTATGCTAAAGTGAATCTGGATTAGTTGATGGTGCACAGAATTTGGGAACTCTTACCGACATAACAAGGTCCTGGTTCCTGATCCCCCAAGATGTATCAAGGGCAGTATGAATACGTGTATAGTAACTGAAGAAAGAGAATTTTTCTGATGGATCGAGAGCTAGGAAATATTTATTTTCAGCCACCGAGTTTTCTCGCTTAGTACTTTGCGTTAATTGATGTCTTGTTGTCAGGTCCTAGTTGCTCAAAATTGACTGGGTATTTTTTAGCTTTTATTTGTTCGTGTTTGCGATTATAAGCAGAAAATTCCACATCTTTCGGTGGGTCCAATTATGAGCAAAAGAATGAAATTAACGTTTTCAGAAAATGACATTGGAAACATTGAAATTCGCATTAATCAATTACCCCTTACAATGTTTGGTACATCACAATGTGTTGTGTTACAGCCATTTGAGGATCATCAAGAAATTTTATCAACAAATGTTTCTCAAGGGTTCACAGCGAACATACGGAAGTCATGTACGTGCCAAGTACTGCTGCTGAAAGAAAGAAAAGCATTTTATTTCCAATAATGTATAACATGAAATGTTGATACATTGGTTTTTAAAACACCTTAACATTAAACATCCTTATCTGATAATAACACATTGGTATCGTAATACTCGTGTAAAATGTTGAATCAAAAAATGATTGATAGAAAAGCACATCAAAAATGAGGTCCTTTCCATTGCCTAATCTGATTTTGACAGTGCATTTGAATATAAGTTACTTAAAGAACACAATCCTCGTGACGCTTAGTTGCAAAATGTATTCGTTTGCGCGCATTTAAATTGAACTAAAAGCAAAAATCGCGTTTAAATACCTCAACACAGAGCCCTTAATTGCTATTCATACATGGTTATCGTAATACCCATGTTAATTAAGTGTTGAGACAAATGATTTAGATCCTTAATTGCTATTCATACATGGTTATCGTAATACACATGATAATTGTCGAAAACATGATTCGGAGAAAAGCACGAAAATATGAGTTCCTCTTTGTCTCGGTAGTCGGATTCTGGCAATGCATTTAAAATACAGGTGACTGAATAAAGCATTATTCATGTGACGCATTGCTGAAAACCCTCTCGTTATAGTGCGTAATCGTATTGAATTATGAGCATAAGAACATAGGAACTAGTGATACAAGTGTGAGGAATTGATGTTAGAAGAAAAATGGGCAGATTTGATTTATTTTGCGTCTAGAACTATGAGGTAGACAGTCGGGATTTGAGACAATTTTTCACACGGACGCATCATCTACTGTGCCAAGTGGTGTGCTTCGGAAAGAACATAATATTCACTGTAACAAAACAAAAATTGTGATATTTCTTACGCTAATAGTGCTGGTGTAATGAGTTCATCGGAGTCAAAGACATGAAAAGGATTGTTGTACAATGCTAGCCGTGACATTTTCAACATAGGTGGAGCCGTACAAAAAGTTAACTAGCCAAAATATTGTTGTCATCATGTATTCACGAGAGTAAAAAAGTAAGAAGAGCAATTTAAGACCAGAATAAGAAGAAAAAAAAATGATGTTATTTAAAGTTATGACATTCTTCGAAACCTTGGCCCTTTTTTTCAAACTTTTAATGAAACGAAAATAGAGAAAAAAGATGCTAAAGTACCCTCACATTAACATCCTTTTTTTGCGGTAATAAATTTAGTTTTGAAAATGCAAATCAATTAAATTAACTAAGAAAAAAATCCCTGTGACATATAGTTTAAAACACACTTGTTAGAGTGCGCGTATATTGGATCATGAGTCCATAACATTTGCAGCATAGCTGGAGCAATCCGAAAAGTTAGCCACCGAAAATGATTTCATCTTAATGCACTCACAGGCGTAGGAAAGTAAAAATTGCCGATGAATTACGTCGCACATTAAAATGTTTTAATATGAGCGAAAAATGCTTTCAAATATCTTGAAATTTAGACCATGACATGATATCTACACATGAGGGCAGTAATACTTATACCGGTTATTTTCTAAACAAACAAATGGTTGGTAGAAAAGCACGTATAAAATGCATTTCCTTTCGGTGTGTTGGTCTGATTTTGACAATGCATTTTATTACAAGTGGTCCAGAAAACATTGTGCGTGTGATGCATTGTTGAAGACACTTTTTTAAGTGCACTCCCAGTTCGAAATTTGAGGTTACGAACATGGGAAGTAGTGAGATGATGGATTATGGTTGAAAGTAAAACGGTAGATCCAAATTGTTTTTCGTCGTAGACTGTGAGGTTGACGTTAGAGGTGATTTTACATTGTTTCGTATCAACTAGTCAGCTAAATAACTGGCTCAGGTAAAATGAAATATTTCACAATAACACAAAAATTAAATTTCATTTGCTACTAGCATTGGCACAAAAAGTTCACCGGATTCAAATAGATGAGAAGGATCGTTGTACAATACCAGCCATAACATTTGCAACACTGCTGGGACAAAACGAGAAAGTCAAAACTGGCTCGGGGAAAATGAAATATTTTACAATAACACAAAAATTTAATTTTATATGCTACTAGCATTGGCACAAAAAGTTCACTGGATTAAAATGAGAAGGATCGTTGTACAATACCAGCCATAACATTTGCAACACTACTGGGACAAAACGAGAAAGTCAAAACAACCTAAAATAGTGTGGTCAAAATATATTCAAAGAGTGTAAGGGACGGCACATTGTCACACAATATAAACTCGAGCATTTTAGGAAAGGAATAAGTTCTACATGTAAATATACACACACACACACACACATGCACATTAATATATATCCATACACATATATACACACATAAATACATAGGAGCGTCACATGTAAGTACATACATGTACTTGATATTCGCATACAAGTAATCATATTGCATATGCATAATACAGATATGTCTTGATTGTTGTATGGTATAATGAAAAGATAAGAAAGGTAGCACTAAAAATTTCTGACTTATTTTTCAGTGCGTACTGCAGTTCACACTTATTGTGTAGACGCAAGATAGAGAGCTATTTTACTTCTGAATTCTTTAAGTGTTTGAGGGGTTTTGATGCTCTGGGGAGTTTATTCCACAGTAAGGCGCCTGATACTAACAGAGCTTTCTGCTCGATGTTAGATGAACGGTATTTGATTGAGACATCACGTCTCCTATTCGGCTTTAGGTTGGTGACGGTAGGGGAATGGAATTTCACTATTTCAGAATTGCTATGAGGAAGATATAAAGAGGGGAATACGTATTTGGCTTTGTGCGCCAGAAACCTCTCCTGAATAGGAGCCCAGCCGAGCTTATTCAGGAGAGGTGTTCCGTGATCACTCTTTTTGAATTTGCCTTTGCATACAACCTTAGCTGCAAAATTTGTGCATTTTTGTAGATCTTTTTGGAGATATTTCGGTATATCTCCCCATACCAGGCTGCAATAGTCAATACGTGATAAGGCCAAGGATTGGATGGCCAATAATCTAGATTCTTCGTCAAGCGTACTTTTTATGCGATTAAAAACTTTTAAGTCCCGTGAATTGTGTTGCATGTTTTGTCAACGTGGGATTTGAAAGACATGTCTCTATCGAACCAAATACCCAAAATTTATCTTTTTCTGATGGGTGAATTTTATCATTTCCAACCGTAAGACTTAGATCCAGATTTCGAATATTTTTTAATGTATCTTTTGACCCAAAAACAATGAATTGTGTTTTACTCGCGTTTAACTTGAGACCATTTTGGTCATACCATGACTTGAGGCTGATCAATAGGGCTTCAGCTCCATTTTTCGTCTGTGATATTTCTGCTACAGAGCTTGTCATTGCAATTTGAACATCATCTGCACACATAGAGATTCGAGTGTTAGAAGGCATTGGAGGGAAATCGTTGACGAAAATAGAAAACAATAGCGGACCCAGAATGGATCCTTGAGGAACACCAAAGTTTTTTTGAAGGAATCGGGACAACTTGTTATCTAAGAGGACCGCATGAGATCGATTTGATAGGTAGCTTTTAAACCAATGCGTATCAACTCCTAAGTTCAGTATTTTTCGAAGGAGTTGATCATGTTTTTTCTACGCTGTCGAATGCTTTAGAGAGATCGAGTAGCAGCAGAAGTGTTACATTTTTTTGGTCAATATCGCTATATGTATCTTCAGTGATATTGAGCAGGGCGTCTTGAGTGCAAGTCTTCCTCCAATAGGCATATTGATTTCGATGAAGTAAATTTGACTCGTCCAAGTGAGATGACAGTTGATTCGTTACTACTTTTTCCAATATTTTGGACAGGACACGTAATAATAATAATAATGAGGGGTGTTGATACAATCAACATTAAAGCACGGATGCGGGTCCTTTACTGCTCCCCTCTACGCATGTCGTCTGCGACCAAAAGATCAGTTTAACAGCTTATCATTAAAGGTGAGTCAATTGCAATACAAAGTTACTGAGACATTTAAATTAGGTCGTAAGCATCTATCACACGAAGATAGTTCATTAATTCCTTGACGCCTAATTGGCGTCCCAATACCGTCTCGACGGTAGGCCGTAGTAGCGTTCGGCAAGTCTTTATACAATTCCTATCATTTGCGAGACTTTCACATTCTATGATTAGATGTTTGACAGTTAGTATCGAGACAGGACAGGTAAAAGACTTATGGGCCTGTAATTTGACGCTGAATTTATGTCACCAGTTTTATGCAACGGTCTAATTATGGAGAGTAGGAAGAACATGCTCGGTTATTTTCCTGGCATTGCTTGCAAAGGTTATCACATTTGTCGTCATGAAGTTTTTATAGTCGACAGGGCTATCTTTAATTTTTCATTTGATATTTTTCAGGGTATCACGCATGAAAATAGTATTACAAAATGTCCCATTAGAGACTAACAATATTTGATAATAGTAATCGTGTTGTAATAGTTTTTTGTAGTAGTATTGAGAGGTTGAAGCATTGAATGTATTGTCGATCCAGACATAAAATTGTTTGCGTTGTTCCCTGCAGAGACTTTGTAAAGTTATTTTTCGATATTCTTGTTTCTACTGTACATGAAAATGCGTTTTGAGATTTCTTTATGGGAGAATTAATAGCATTATTACAATTAGGTAATCAATTATCTACATCCTAGAGTCCAAGTACAAAGTTGGGTTTCAAAGTCTCTAAGAACGAAGAAACCTCCTTTCTGTGAATACGTCCCAAACTGTTTCATATTAAATGGGGTTGAATACTTGAAAAACGCCGGTACACAGTTAATTTTTTAAACTTTACGGTATGCATATCTACAAGCAGGACCCGTGGAAATTCTACGGTCACTATCATTGGAAACCTAGGTGGACCGGTGAAATAATTCCAAAATTAGTGACCCATTCTATCCCGACGTAATCTATCCTAACCAACAAAGCCTATTTTAACCTACCTAACCTATGCAAACCTAACACAACCTATCCTAGCCCAAAATTAGGTATCCTAACCCAACATAAGCTATCCTAACCTAATCAATGCTAATCTAACATTTCTAGTCTAAACTATCTTAATTAACTTAACCTATTTGAACCTAATGTTCTAATATCCTAGCATAATCTAAACTGAACTATCGTGACATATCCTACCTTAATATATTACATCATTACTTAGCCTAATGCATCCAAGCAGAACACGTGAAAAAATTCCAACACAACCTGCTCAAAAAAACTCCCAAGTATGATCAAGCTGTAGCATAGATAACGCAATGGTCTTTGTATTTATTGATGAAGGCAATGAAAGCGTAACGGACAGACTAACCAACTAAGTAACTAAGGAAGGAACGAAGTGAATTAAAATATGATTCTAGGATTAGCGTGAAACATTCCTGTTCATTTGTGAACCGTAGATAAAGTTATTTTGCGTATACAGCACTAGTGTTCCGAGATTTGGCTGTATCCATTTTTAAGCTACATCTAATGCCCATGCATTTTGATTTTTTTGTGAAGTAAAGTGAAAAGATTTATTGCACGATGTTTTAAATTTGCTTAACATTTACCTATTAACTAAACATTTAACACAAAAAACTAAAATACAATTACAAATTAAGTGATTGTTCCAATAATATTATGATCTTCGTTTTTGATGAGTGAAATAAAACTGGGGAAGGATTTTATGGAACTTCACTAAATACTTCAACGTATATTAATGAATACTGCCAATATTCTGGTAAACATAGTACGGCTTGAAAAGTGTAAAGTACTACGTATTCGAAACGCAAATACAAGCGGTATAATTCGTCATGAAAACAATCTTCAATGTTTTGGAAGCATTCAGTGGCTCAAGCATTCAGAATGTGGCTCAAGCATGTTTTGGAAGCATTCAGTGGCTCAAAAAATGAGTAAAATTAATATCACGAATCAATAAAAAACATGCACTAAAGATCATATCAGCTACATGGGAAGAATTATTTTGCAATTTGGTGAGTTCAGTCCTTGCAATTCTATTTTTTGACACCAACATTTTTCCACAGCATGGAAAGTAAACAGCTGAATTTTGTACGAACAACAACGGGAAAAGCCTAGATATAAAGCTCTAACGTGCTTCTGTTCCTGAACTGAGCCAGATCTTTCATTTTCGCCTGTAAAAATAACTCCCGTAATTTTGTGGTAAAAGAATATTCACAATAAAATTAGTTAAGAATGTAGCAACGAAGAAACGTAAAATATAAATTAAATGAATTCGCACTGCACCTAAAATTAATCAGCAACGAGCAAAAAATGACAGTAATTCTAAATATGAAACAAAAGAAAACTGAAATGAAATCCGTGGCAAATTGGTAATCCAAGATGGCCCAGGATGTAAAGAGATAGATGAGGGATTCAACTGCCAAACAATTAAACGGTCTTTGGCTAAAACTAATGTTCTCAAATTAATTTTTATTTTATTATATTAAAAATTCAGCAGCAAAATGAGCAATTCGTCCTCGTTTTAGAAATGTAGCAAGAAGTTATCTTTAGAACCTACAAGTTAAGTTGCGTGAAATTTCGATTTTGGATGTCGTCACGCCTCTAATTCCAACATACCAACACGACATTGTGTGTTTGTAGGATGTTGACATATCTGTCGCTAAGAGCCTCACACTGTTTTTGTTGTACGTGCACTATTCCATGTTTTTGGTGCAGGAATGCTTATAACAGCAAACATATTTCAATCAAATGCCAA
>JACJUY010006259.1:2608-23240 GCA_014220935.1 Platorchestia sp. MABIK | reverse complement strand
TTGTAGGATGTTGACATTTCTGTCGCTAAGAGCCTCACACTGTTTTTGTTGTACGTGCACTATTCCAAATTTTTGGTGCAGGAATGCTTATAACAGCAAACTTATTTCAATCAAATGCCAATAAAATGCGTCAATTTTACGGACGTTTTTTGTAACGATTGTGCTAAAATTACATTTTTTGGAAAGGAAATCTGATGCTTTTCAAGAGACTGCGTACCTGATTTATCTTCCTGGGAACGGGCTCTCTTATATGTTGCAATTATTCTTCCTTATTAACTTGGCTGCGAGAATGCTGAGAAATGAAAAATAAACTACGGCTGTGCATTTGGTTTGTAGTGGCAGACAAAATATGCAGAAAACCATGACGTACCCCTGCTCGACTCCACATACATTGGCATAAGTGTTAATTGTCAATGAAGAAAAGAGTCAAAGATCATTACCCGAATTTTTACCTATCATTACTCCGGCTCAACATTCAAACAGTTCTTGAGTCCCTACACCAAAGAAGAAAAAGTTCAAAGAACAAGAAAAACGAAAAAACTTTCCTCATCCCATGACCCTGATTATGAGGAAGAAAGTGCTACACTACCGCTGAACAGAAATGAGTAATCCCATTTGAGAGTTCGACTTGGAAAAAGAGAAGGCAGAACTTTTAGGGTCGAGTCTTCAGCGAACGAATCTCATTCAACATAAAATCAGCGTCTCATGGTGTACAAAACAGAAAAATCTACTGCTTCTTCTTTTTTATAAAAAATCTGCTCCTGTCGTTAAGTGTTTGAATTTAGTCTATGATGCGGCAGAAAAGAGGCTTTTTACAAACCTCTCCTGGCTTAGTTTGACCGCTGTATGCTCTTTAAACGGCAAAAGTTTTCCTCCTGTTCTTGTTGGTATGCAGATCACATGAAGGAGATTTACCCAAACTTTGCAACCCTCCTCGCTTTTGTCAAGAATGATGAACTCAGGTGGAAGAGCTGAATCGATATTAAATTTATCGCTGTACCTTTAGGGAGGCAACTAGAGCTAAATACTGCTAGTTTTTTTATGCGTTACAGAAGAGATAGGAAATCACATACCGTTTGAGCAGGCTTTCTTGTGAGTAATTTTGACCCTAGCGAGAAAAATGTTCCCGAGCCGCTCATGCCCTTAAGGTGTTCTCCCTCTCCTTCGCTGACTTTGTTGGAAGGAAGGCAGTTAAAGAAATTGAGAGATGAGAGATACAAAAAAGGAAGGTATTTTGTCGCACAACTGAGGGTGTTGCATTCAATCGAAATTTGGAGGTTAATCGACCGGAACCTTGGGAAGCCTTCAAGAAAGTGATTTTCTTTGGCAACAAAAAACATGATAACTATCATCAGTGAGTGACAGTACCTCTGGAAATTCAGCTACAACATGCCCCTTGGAATCCATTTCCTCTACTCCAGCCGAGACTTTTTCTCTAATAGTTCGTGAGATGTCAGTGACGAACAAGGAGAAAGGTTCTATGAAGATTCATTTGCATTGGAACAAAGATACAGGGCCTTTGGAATAAACCAATTCTTTTTGATGATCTGTGTGTAAGGATGCTTCAGAACTCAGAAGAAGTAATCCCAACGAATAAGATTCCTGAAAGTTATTACATAACTTTCGTCATACCAACCTATACCTACAAGGAATTCTTTTCCCAATTTGAAACTTTCTAATCTATTTACCATCATAAAAATTGGCCGGCATTTTTGCTGTTGTTTGCATACGTTCTCGTATTTAAGATGTAAATCGATGTAATACTTTCTTTCATGTCAAGTCACGGAAGTTAGAGCTAATAATAAATTTCCCTTGTTGTATTTGCTTTTCACACCCGTCAATCAGACGCATTACACTCTTGAAGTTTAGGAAACGTTCCTAAAAAATGTTACGCTGTAAGATGGTCTACATGTATTACAACTTTAACTCATTGCTTTAAATAAGTGAACTCGTGGGCACCCAAAACTAATTTCACTAGTCTCTGAAGTAAACAACCCCCTTATTGATATAATTAGCCAATGCTCAACGCTCCAACTTTTTGGGACCCCCAACGGCTACTCTAATTCAATTCTATAATGGTACGGTACTATCTTATAATAATCTATTTTGCAATGATTCTCTATCTTCAATAAAAGTATTAATTACATCCAGCAACTAATTTGCAAAGTTTTTGACAAAACAAAAGTTCATGATTAAAAATGAACTTTACGATGACTTCGCTAGCGATGTTACGGTTTGAGTCACGGGGCGCGATCATGACAAAATCAAAGAATGAATACGAGCGAAGTATGCTCAAATCACACGTTCTCTGCCATCATGGCAACGACCTGCACATGTTGATCTTATTGACGAAGCAATATACAGTAGTTCCGGGTTCATCGTAAATTATCTCCATGTGACGTCGTATATCGTACGTTATAATCAATATTTATTCGACCGAATCATATTCTACTAGGAACTATTTTGATAGAATAGTTGGTATTATCTGATGCCACAAGCCTAATATTTGGACAAAACAATATTTACATTTTATGTAAATCAATCATTTAGTGATAGAATGATTCACTTTGGTTATCATGTTCAATTTTTTGGTAAGCGCGAAGCGAGAGAGATTTTCTAGGCTAGATGTTCAGTATCATTTACAAACTTGTTATCATCTCATCTCGTTCCTCCTAACTTAGAAAGGAAATTAAAGACACGAGAGATTACACACTTTGCAATTGATCAATGTAAATAACTACATATCACACAGCGGTTGAGAGAGACACTGGATTTGCCTCTAGTATTTATGTAGACCAACTGCGGAATCCAGATTTAGGCGTTGGCACGACGAGCGAGGAGGTTGGTTACTTTAATTTGAATTTAAAGTTCATCGAGGCAAGATTGGTCTTCTGACCTATTAGGACAAATTACATTCATTAGCACTTTTAAAAGTTAGTGTGTAATGAACAGCAGAAGAGAGACACCAGGATATGCGATCGATATATTTTCGCACTCTGAATCTCCAATTATAAGTTCTCACGGAGGCGTCTCTCCGACACCTCCTGTGCCAGGCTGCGTCAGGCTAACTGCAGGGCTGCTCTCTCCCATGGAGCGCACTGGCTCTCAAGCTTAGGCTTATCGTTACGTCTAGGAAGAAACACGTGAGTGTGACAAATGTTGGAATCTAAGTGACTGATGAAAAAGGCCTGCAATCTTAATGATTATTAAGAAACTAAGTCATACATTTAATACATATAAAATGAATAACATCCTAAATGGTTAAGATTACAAAGACAGAAATGTATTATTGCACGAGAAAGAAGTGGTTGGTAATTACGCATCGGAGCTCTCGCAGGGTAGAAGTTGAGTGGGCGCAGGAGTGGGTAAGATGAGGGTAAACGAAGCCTTCAACCTGTTGGCGTTGTACGCAGTCGCTCGCGATAGATTGTACGAGGATTGTAGAATTACGCATAGGCTGGATTTATTCAAGAGAAAATATTTCGCACACGATGACGGTGCTTTTTGAGGCATTAGAATGGAAGTCGTAGGTCAGAAGCACTTTTCCTCGTAGTGTATTTCTCGGAGATACGATGTAGGAGTTTTATGTAGGAATATAACAGCGACGCTATCAAATCAGCTGCGCATGTTTTTCTTCAGTCCAAAATTTATTGCTAAAAACGTGAAGTTTCATATAAATACTGTTGGGCCAGATTGTTAGCCGCACCCTGAAAAATGTGAATGAAGATGTAATGAAAACAGTCAAGCTTATATAGTTCAACAGACTACACTGTGCACTCATTATAGATTCCATTTCATTAGGCTTTGTGACATTATGCTAAGAATTCAATATAAGAGTATGAAGTCTCAATTAAATACGAGCAAAGAGAAAGAACTTCCAATGAAGGAGGAAGAGGTATCGAGGCTAGCACCTCCCTCTACAGTTGGTCCCACCAATTTTCGATAGGGTTTCAATCAAAAGACTGAGGTCCATTCCATTTGACTTTCCATGCAAGAAAATGATCGCTCGAGGTCCGTGAACAACTCTCGCACTACGCGAGACCCGTTGATGCGAGTGTTGTCATCTTGAAAAATTCTGGAACCATCAGGAAAAAAAATTCCCAGACTAGGGTCGTAGGTCACCTATGTAGGATGTTCAAATAATACCGCGATTTCACGTTGTTGCTACACGAGGTTGCCGAACAGAATCCCGACGACGTGAGGCTCTCCAGATGCCCGTACTGCCATTGCAATGCACGAAGGATCCAAAGCTTCATGTCACACTTTTCCTCTGCAATTTTTTGGAACAAGAGGAACCTTAATCATCTCACCACAGGACGTGTTTCCATTGCTATACAGTTTAGTCTGTTAAGTCTTTATTTGAGCCCTTTTATTCGTTTAGCTTTACTAAGCAATGATTGCCTGGCAGTGGTTTCACTCCTTTAGCCTATTTCTTTTAGTTTCCTGCTCATGAAGGAATTAAAATTTTTTATGTGATCTTCTTAAAATTTGGTAGTCAACTGCTGAAACCATTTCTGTCGATTTGCGTCCACCAATTGCTTCAAAAAATGCCTGTGTGACGTGTTTAGAGTTTTTTTTTCTGTCACTATCTCCATTAAAGGCTGCACTTCGCTCTCCACTTTGCATTGAAGAATGGTTTTATGCCCAGTCGTTAGTCCTAAAGCCATTATTTTAGACGCTTCTCTGAAAGATCCTCCAGCACGGAACCATAACCTGCCCTTTGTCAACCATAAACTATTGAACTTCTTCATGTGGGTTGGCAAATCAATAGATCGTGAATGAATTTCAATTGTACGTGAATGAACAGCAATCGCTCATAAATGAACAACAATCGCTCGTGAAAGAGAAAAGCCAAGGGGCGCTGACAATTCCGTCACTGAAACATTGAAGCAATTTTGAAAAATTTGGTGAAAGAAGTTAGGACCGAAAATATCTTCGTTAATCGTGCAGAAGCATGCTTTTTCAGAACTCAAACTGTATTACAGTGGTCGTGAAACACGTAAACTTGACGGATATTCTATGGAAATAACTTAAGCCAACCTACGCCTTTTGCCTTAATTTCCACCAGAATATACAATATGAAAATAATTCAGGATGAAATACTCGTAATCAATAACAATTAATCGTTTTGATACATCTGTTCCCTTAAAAATGGATTCATACATGCTAATTTTACCACCTCCAAAATCACTCCTCACCATCATACTGTGTGAATGCTCAGTTGTTTTAACGATGGACCAGGATTTATACCTGGATTTGCCATTGGAGGGGGCGAATGATTTTGAAGATGCTCCTGACCAGCCTGAAAATACTTACGCATTGAACATCACTTTCAACTCCATATATTCATACCATCAGCTAAAATAAATCGTTCTTTGTTCCTTCATTTTGGCCTCGATGAGCACACACTTTCCGGTGGCACGTCAAACATGAATTTCCAAATCCATCTCCCGTTGATATTAGATCGTTTCCACAGAGATTATTTTAACGAAAGCAGAATTGGTTTCATAGAAACCAACAATTATAAAGGCTATATTCAGTGTGGGTTTTTAATTTAATATTTCACTGGTATAAACAAAAGTTTTAAGGCTCCAGAGTCTGGCTTTCTTCGTGGTTACTCTAGCTGCTTTTTTATGATGCATGTAGCCACCTTGTCACTTCCAGATCTGGTCAGCATTCATCACAAGCATTCACTTCTGAAGCAGGGTAAGGGGCGACGTTAAGTCTGGTACAACACTCTGATCACCTGTAAACTAGTTGTAACCCCGAAGTTGGAAGAAAATGTGAAACCGAGCCTACGGGGCAGCGTACAGGAGATCACTCCAAACTTATCTCAGGCAGCTCGCTGTGTTGTGGTTCACACAACGATTTAGTCGCCCATCCGAACCAGTGCAACGCTGCGAGGAAGGAATAAGTTTGGGCCACACCACTTCTCCACATTACATCCTCAAAAAAAACCTAACTGATGTGTTGACTTATACTATACAGGGTGTTTCAAAAATACACGGCATAATTTCAGGTATGTATTTCCCACATGTAGACAATCAAAATCACATAAAAAATAACTCACGCAAAAAGCATCGTCCAGCTTCCGCCCGTTTAATGGACGTCGGCATCTGCTAAACGCCTACCCTTAGTCCTCACCCTCATCACCTCTACCCTGCTATATGCTTATTTTTTACGAAAGTTCCATGTCACTGAGCGTTACCCCCTTTGCTTCAGAAAATATTTTTTTTTGTAGTTAATATCCAAAAAAATTTTAGTATTGCAGTAGAGATTAGGTGCATAATTCAGTTCTTCAATGATTTATCAGGGCCGTGGGTTTTCAACCAAAATAACTTTCAATGACCGTTCATGATGTGTCTGTTCGTCACGTACAGATCAAGGCTTTGCCAAGACAGTTGCTCGTGGCTGCACACCATCTTGCTTGATAATACCATTGACGTGTTTATTTATTTGTTTGGTGTCCGCTTCTTCCGTCTCTCTATGACGCTCATGGGGATGCTTAATGACCGGATCTGTGATCCAAGATTCACCAGTGCACAAGTACTTGAATATTTTTTTCTCATACTTTTAGAAAGGAAATATTTGTTGGTCATCCACAATTAGAGGATTCATTCAAGGAAAATGAATCCCGTCATTTTGAAGGGACACTAGTTCTTGGAGAAGCTGCTCTGGCGCTGACACACAAGGAATACTTACCAAGGTCATCGCTGTTCTGGAAATGATTTTGTATTTTTTTCGAAGTGGAATTTATCGGTGAAACTAAGCATGTTTAGCTCAAGCCATAAGGTTTTGTGTGATTCATCCTATAGTATTAGAGAATGAGAAAACATTAAATTGATTACAAATTTCTAAAAATACAATTAAAAATACTAACAGTCTCACCATAATCTCATTACTGACGCCCAAAGAGACTCGTGACTTAAGTCCTCATTATTCTTGTCACGTCTAATCAAGCTTCTCTCTCAACAGCTTTATGATATCTGGCGTATCGACACTCATCAATTTCAATAGGCTCAGGTTTTTTAAATTTTCCTCTATAACTTAGGAAGAGAGCGAGTGAGCAATGGAAAAGAAGAGACGATGTCCATGAAATTATACTAATCACACTGAAAATTTGAATATAACTGATTGCCTTGAAAATCCGGCTTTGTTCTTATACTCGGTATACTCTTAAAAAAGATTCACCTGAACACGAACAACGAAATGAATCATTCAATCTCATTAGCTATGAAATGAATTATACAATCAAATCAGCATAATGTACCTCAGTGCAGACTGGTGGCAGTGTATGCCGGGAATCTCGTTGAAATGATTCTTAAATCAGAGTCGTGTGATATTGACTGATGCATTACTTATGACTGATAATGGAAAATTTATAACAACAACATGAACCTATATCTGATGATGGAGAGGTGGCATAAAATAATCTGTACTCATAAAACCTCAACACCGGCGACAACAATGGAACATTAATGATTTAAAATATAGAAAATCCAATATCTGATGCCGCAGCAGTAGGAATGAAATACCATATAAGAAGAGAAACTATAACAATGAAGTGTTGAGAAATCCTACAGTGAGGTTACTTCAGTACGACTCTCTAATTTTCCCACGGCCAGAACGCAAATGAAACCTATACCTAAAATCTCATGTTTTTTGCCTTGGAAGCGAACAGATTTTTGGGTGGCCATTGCAAACATTCCGGCTAGATCCCCTCGGAAAGGATGATTTGCACCCACTATGACCGTTGCCATTTCAAATTGTGAACAAACAAAATTGTCCCTTTTATCATTAATATGCATTATGACCAGTAACTTGTTAATCATTATTTAACGCTAAGATATCGACCGTCTTCATATCATAAGCTCAGTAATTTGTATAAGTCGTATTCCTCCGGCGATTTTCGTGAGCAAGCTTTCTTGAACTAAGAGAGTGAGGAGTTATTATTAATTTAGCAGAATGACTGCTGGTTGCATTTGTCTGATTCACCCAAACATCATAATTGAAAAGAAAGGAACTGAATATCTGTGCACGAATTTCTTTTAATGTGATATTACGTATTGCGTTTGATAATTGTAATTCTATCTCCAAGGACGAGATAAAATCATCCTTCAGGGATTACGGAGAGGATTGAAAGATGGATTGCACCGCTATAAGTCTTGTAATATTTATTGCTGACTGTAAATAAGAGCCTCTTAATACAGGATGACAGTCCGACGAATCATAAATATCCCGAACGCTTGAAGCGCATAACATATGGTGGCAGAGATGTGGGGCGAAATTAAAGTAGGCATTACATTAGCGTTCGCAGGGAAATTTGGGTTAAAACGTTGGAACAATGTGTGTCTTTACCCTCTGTGCTCTGAGTCACGTTTGTTAAGTGCGTCACAAACCTCATGAGTCAAATTTCTACATTTCGGACTTCTATCATCATTACCGTGAAAGATATATACGAAAAAGATTCGCAAACAGATTTTTCAAAAACTTATGGGATCAGTTCAAACATGAAGTCAAACCTTTGAGTTTTGAACAAAGGAAATGCGAAACATTTTGAATTAATATTTATCAGTTTCAACACGTTTTTACTGTTATAGGTTCCGATGTTCTGGATTGATTAGGCCTAGTAAGCGATTGTAAAACAACGATGGTGTGTACGGAACGTGTTCCATCTCAAAAATGCTTTTAATAAGACCTAAAATCCCATTCCTCATCTAGTCGCAAACACATAATTCATAAGTACTCTTTTCCCTTAATTTTATATCATGAGTATTTTTCATTTCGTTTATTCTGATATTTTTCCTGCTTCAGTAAACGCTTGTTGTGAGTTTTACACTTTGGAGAATCTTTTTGGTACATTTACATTTGATTATTTGTTTTTTTTCGTTGCAGGCTTTTCTGCTGGTGGTGAAGAGATGATCCGAAATATTCTTTTTATACATTGAGAACTGAAAATTTTTTGTTCAATGTAAGCTAAGCGATATCCGATTAGCGTTTTATTTAAATAATTAGCTGCATGTAACGTGCTGTAATTTTTTTACAGTCCAGTATGAAAGCGGAAACTACAGCGTGCTCTCGCCCCCAGGGCTTTGTTTCTTTTGTGAAATGTGATGAACATTTTTATGCTGAACTGCAGATATCTAATTTCATTTACAACTGCAGCCAAGCTCTCAAAAAAAAAATCCATTTTTTCTTTTCATGAAGTCCCACTGAAGCTCACATAAGAAAAATCCTTCCCACTTAAAAATTAGGCTCTACGTAAAAACAAGATTCACTGATTCGAGGTTGAAGATCCATATTTCATACTCACACAACCCGCATTCCACCCTAATTCCACAGTTGGATACTGGAAACAAGCCATACAAAAAATTTTTGTGAATTGTTTGACCTCCGTAGCCTATTTTGAAAATTTTTCGAATTTCTACTCAGGTTGCGTTATTCAACATGAGAGACCCAGGATTTCAAAAAAGTTTCTATAATTCTGATGACGTGCCATTAGGATGACGGAGTTAGCAAGACGTTTCATTTCACAGAGCGGCGAGTCGCGCTTTGGAGCTGAAGATCATGCAGGGCACCGGTGCGGGGGCCTCAAATGCCCATTTGTGTCCTGACCACACGGCTAATAATTGTGGCCCTCCCAAGTCGACTGATCAAACTCAGTACGTGGAACTCGGCCGTGTGATGAAACAATGCCATCTGATGAAGCAGTGTACCGCCTTTGAATGAAACGGTGTACCACCTCCAAGTGGGGTGATAGAACGGTAACCAATCCTCAACAAAGAAATTAACTTTAATAAAAACCGATGCTAAAAATATGGAGATGACGAAGCATTGATACAGAACGCTAAGGAAGGCACGGGCTCCATTCACACTGACACTCGAGCTTTGCGATCATTCAGTAGCAACCGATTGTTTCAAATATAACGAGTGGAGATATTACAAAATTAATGATCGCGTACGTGTGATACGAAGGTCAACTGATAGGAAATTGAAACTAATATTGTTCGCATACATATCTTAAACTACATGGCAATAAGGAAGTAACAGAGAAAACGGGCTTGCCACACTACAAATTTTTCTAATTTTTTTTATGTTCGAGAATGAAAAAGGAAAAATGATTGCCATATAAACCAACGAAAATGTGTAACACGAATAGAAAATGAAATAACCAGTGTGATATTATTTTGTATTTCATTACGCTGATGAGCAAACTACATAAAAATATTTTATGTTACATTACGATGATGAGCCAACATCATGAAAATATTTTAAAATACTTTACGCTGATGAGCCAACATCATAAAAATATTTTATATTACATTACGCTGATGAGCTAACATCATCAAAATATTTTATATTACATTACGCTGATGAGCTAACATCATCAAAAAATTTTATATTACATTACGCTGATGAGCCAGCACGGTAACAATATTTACTATTGACTGATGCTACAGATCTGCAATCTAATAAATCAGGTTATTGTAGTCGTTAGGATTCATAAAATGGTTTCGTGCATAACAAAAGATTTTATTCCATTGTCTAAATCGATGATTGAAGGAGAATTTTAGAGACTGAAATTGTGAAAACAAAATCTTAAAATTGAGCGAGTTTCGGAAACTTTAAAGATTTAAAAATCGATAGTTCAAGTAAAAGTCGCAATGCAACCTACGTTAATCGCTTCTTCTTCACTTGATATTTTAAATATATTCCCTGGCATTGATTCATGAGCATTGCGATAACAATGCAACGAGATATTGTTTAAAATTAACAAGTAATTAATCAATTTATAGGTCAAGTTTAGAACAAAAATAGTCATTAGCTTGGGTAATTCTCACCGACTCTTGTACGTTTACTCATAATCACACTGCATGCATATGACAGCAGATGACGTGACCGATAATAATTAAGCAATTTAGAGTGTTAAGGAGAAGTATTTCCTCACTCCTTTGAGAGAGTGGGCTTCTGCATGCAATTATTGTTTTTGTTACTGAAAAGCAAAATGAGTTCCTATATTGGCCTCATATTCCTTCACTGATCGAAATTTTGTAACATGGCTGGGATGTTTGATGTATGGAGGCATCTGACCTTGACACAGCTAAATTTTCATCCACTGGCAGATGGCATGAACTCGCGGACACTTCATTAGGCTATTGGGGTCTTAGCTCGTTATGGTGGGTGATAAAAATTCACATCTGTTGCGTTCGGAAGAGGTCTAAAGGGAAGAGTACAAATTCAGCAGTCAGCATGATTAGTGATGGATCTTTTTTTTTTGGATCGCCGTCCATCTGAGTTTTCCTGAGCATGATCGCTCTCCTTGGGTTACATGATCGTTGTTCTCGAATTTACTTTTATGTACAACCTTAGTCGCCTTAGTCATAGGTTTTTAACTTCATTTTGATGATACTTCAGTACCTCCTCATACTAGGCAGCAATAGTCAAGACGTGATAACATTAGGGATTTGAAAACCAATTACCTAACTTTTTCTAGAAGTGCTGTATAGTTCTCATGTCGAAAATGAACCATTTTTATTACCTTAGGAATATAGGGGCAACGATTTCATTGCTAATTACGAACACTTCAGTTGTTATAGCTGACAATCATGATATCTTACAACTGGCAAATCGACTCTCACTGTCGACATTTTCTTCCTCGCCTACTGACTTTTCTATGAGCAACTGTCAGCAGATCCAACCTCAGATTTCTTGCGCTCATGGGCAGGAGACCATCTTCAGCCCTGACCAGTAGCACATCAACCTTTTAATCTCTGAGACCTCACCATCCGTTACGGCTTCATTTTCTGACGTCCGTCGATTCAGTGTATCCGTGCCTTGTTGAGGCACCACGGCCAGCATGAGGGGAGGCTACTCGTAATCATCACCTCACCACCGCAAAGAGACACTTCGCTTCACTATCAGAGCAGTATGTGGAGGTCTCAACAAGCCGTTCGCTTGTGCACCACCACTCAAGCTTCGAGGAGCCACCCCACGCAGCGGCGAGCTTCGAGGCGCCACCACACGCAGCGACGAGCTTCGAGGCGCCACGCCACGCAGCAGCGAGCTTCGAGACACCACCTAACCCCCAACCAATGGGGACGCGTGCTCTGAGCAAAACCATTACAGACGGGGTATAAATAACTGGGCAAAGCCAACTCTCAAGTTTTAATTTAACCGTAGAAACACTTGGGTTATCGGATTACACGAGTTTTGGAACTGAAAGCTGGACTGCTGGTGCCCGGTGGAAGTAAGTGCGACCCCACTTCACCCGTGTGAAACGCAGAGAAATAGGCACATGGGTGCACCCCCGTCTGGGCCTGCTCCTCTCAAGACTATAACCTGCAACAATAAAATTACGTGAGCATGCTGCAGAGCACTTAAAGAAGTTTGGCGTTCTGCAAAAAAAAATGATGGTTTAAAGTTTCAAAAATAAAATCGTCCAATTACATTTATAGAATAAAGAAGTGAAATATTTTGGAAGAGGAGAAACCAATTTGCTCTTATTGGAGGCATAAGTCAAGAGATTAATTTTTAACGAATTAGAGCGAACAGCCCCTACTTCATGACTGTAGTTTTACTTAGCCCCAATCACCCTAACTAGTGCCTTTCGTTAAGGCCACGTACCTGAGACAAAGCTGGGCAGGAGAGCTGTGCTGTGGTGCGGTGTGCTGCCATATCCTCCAGGCTCCGTTGAGTGACGGAGACGGGACGGGGGCCCCGGTCGGAGCTAACTCACTCCATCACGATGGCGAAGCTACTTCACCAGTCAAAGTAAATTGTTAACGATGATAGTTCCGAAACACTCCTATCGCTAGACAATGGTCTAGGGCAGGAACGAATGTAAAATTTAAGGAATGAGTTGCCTGGACATTGCCCTTCACGGTTGATACAGCTTCTGGGTTAAACGCCCACCGGTGCTTGAAGAAGGCACAAATTTTTATCTTCCTCTTAAAGCTTGAAGAAAGGTGGGGAAGATCAAGGTTCGTAACCCTATACGAAAGGCACACTAGGAATCCTAGCAATAAAATAACTTTTTATTTATATAAGAGCAAATTTGTTCAAGGACAGTTTAAAAATTTGGCAGGGATGCATAGAAATTTTGTGCAAAATTTCTGAATATACTCAGCGGGTTACCGCACTGACCAGGCCCTAGATAACGGGATGCAGTAGAAGCTCGGCAATTCTTCTCACAGCGGCTCCGATATTCACATCACGTCGAAGGCGCTCCGCCAGCAGTAGTCTCTACTGCCTCAACAGCCGCTTCGCATTCAACAGTCACTCAACCGCCATCCACACTGCAACTCCACGTCATCAGGCGGTCCTCCAAGGCGTCTCTTGGTGCCATACTGCAAGACAGCAATCTTTTCCCTCGTGTGCCACCATTGTCGACGATATTCGTAATAGAACGGTATCTATTTCACTTGTGTTTTCTTTCCCTGTCGTGTTCGTTAGTACCTCAGGCACTCGCTTCCGTCATTGATATTCGAAGTCCTTAGATATTCATAGTCTGCCCGGAGCGTAAAGTAGCCTGAGGGAAAACACCACAAGTCGCAGTGTTGTCGTGTGTCGTGCGTAAGCATTAAAGATTGTTCGGCGAAGCTTATTGAAGTGTTCCGCTCCCTCCTGTTAAATAATAGCGCCTGGAATAATCGATACCGTTGCTAGTTTCGATGTGAGGAGATTAGATCGGTGGGTGGTAGTTTCGGTGTTTAGTTTTAGATCAGATCGGTGGGTGTTAGTTTCGGTTTTGGTTAGATCAGATCGGCAGGTGTTTGTTTCGGTGTTTAGTTTTAGAACAGATCGGTGGGGTTAGTTTCGGTGTTTGTGTATATATCAGATCGGGGTTACTTTTGGGTGTGTGTTCAACTAATTTAAAACCAAGCAATGCAGATGTTGATACTTCTAATTTCCTGCCTATCTTTAAGTTTGCGAATTATTTTACCTAGTTACATTAACGGAAGGCGCTGGGGGGTTGCGCCTGGAGGCAACGACAGCGGCTCCGATACTTCGGGTCGAATCTCCAAACGCACCTTCCTCTTGGACGAGAACCATCATTCTCCATAACCCAGTTTTTTCATCAGACTACTATTTATTTTTCTCAATCAACCGTGCTGTTAACCATTTGGCTCTTTTTAGGAATATTTAATCCACTCTTTTATTAATCAAATTCCCCCGCTCGCTCTTCTTCGTTATCTTACGCGATAAAAACATGGTTTCGTTTTTTATGCTTCACATATTCTCTACGTAGGATTTGAACGTCAAATTTGGGTCGAATCAAATGCTTAAGTTATTCACTGCTTCTGCTAGTTTGAACCATCTTTTCCTCCCATATGTCAGTTATGGTAATTTTCTAATGGAATCTTTGAATCTAAAAATAATGTAGTGTTATTTACTTGTATTGAGTTTGAGGCCACTTTGGTTACACCATGAATTCAGGTTGCAAAAATCTGGCTGTATGACATCTTAAATGACATGTAGATTGAAATAGTGCTTGAAAAGTTAACTGGCATAGTAACTGATACATTCAATTGACGCTTATGGATCGTTTCACTCTTGAAGCTCTTGAAAATGTAATTGGTAATATCCTACAAAAAGTAAACTTCATTCAAAATTCATGTTACTCCGGCAGTGAAGATTTTTCTACAGATTAAAATTTTCTATTTTCAATTTCTAATACCTTAAAATTTTCATCCTATCATTTGAAAAAATATTTCTAGAGCACCAGGCATGCAACACAGCCCTTAAAACTACTTATTACCGACACGCAGCACCAACACACTGGTCTTTGCATCACATCCTTGGAAAAACGTGTCTTTTGCCCACATGCGGCGACCTATCCCCAATAAATATGAGTGTGTGCGCATCTCAGAGAATGATTGCATCAGGCATACATGTGAGCTGTACTGCCATTCAGTGCCTGCAAAGGCGTATGCATTTCTCCTCCACAGCCAAACTTGAAACTCAGTACTAATGATGGTGCATCAATCAAACTCCCATTAAATTAGCTTTTGTTCAATATTTTGACGATTCATTAGGCACCACTCAAAGTAGGGTTTCGTAATTGCCTTAATTTGTTGAATTCGAATGCAATTTGTGCAAAACAGCGATTAGAGTCGGCCCCGACTATTCAGTCTATGAGTGCCAATTACGGGCCTGAATGAATTCCTTGTCTCTATTGAAATAATATCAGGGAGCTTTAAAACGCTCTAATTAAGAGGAGGTCATTAGAATAATTGTGGAAACAACAAATTGAGAGCACTTGCACCAGGTCCTTACATCAGACCTGGCTGAGGTTGTAAATCTTATCATGGAGGAGCAGTGATGTAGGGGATGGAGGGGAGAGTTAGCAGAAATGTAAGAGAGCAAGGGACAAGGAAATAAGGATAAACTAACGTCAGAAAGAAATGAATCAGGACAAATAGTTAAACTAAAATATACAGAGATTAGGTAACTGAATTAAATAGGAGAAAATGAAAGATTAATTTAGGATATGTTGGGAAAGTGAAAAGACACTAACAAAAAAGCAGAGGTCGAGGGATAATTTAACGCAATTCGAGTTAATGGCCTAAAAAGTGTGACAGAGGTGGGGAGGGGAAGGACGAAAAAAAGATCTGATTCCATGAATAACTTGGGCTGCTCTCAGCTATAATTGGGATGTAAATTAGCCTAGGGAAGATGACAAGTGTTTTCGCTTCTTTCGTGTGAATGAATGAGGCTTGGTGCTCAACGGGTTAAGTGAGGGGCTGAGTGGAAGTTGTCTTTGTTGAGAATATAAGAATTTTAGGGGCTCAGTGTTGGAGCCAAGCCTTGGTTGAGAGGGGTTGCGTGAAGTTTAGTCTTCGTTGTGGTGCCGGTGTGGGAGATGCAGTTGGTTTGTGAGCAAGGTTGCGGAGTCAGAGGAATAAATTTGCAACTCCGACTCCACCTTTTTAAAATTGAGCGATTCCAACTCCGACTAATCTTTTTAAAAATTTTGCTACACCAACACCGACTTCACCTATCAACAGTGTTTCGACTCCAACTCCACCTTTCACAATTTTTAAGATGAATATTTTATTTCTTAATGGCTGTAGGTATTGCAACCTGTATACATGTTTTCAACATTCTGAATTTAGAAATTACATTTAAATTAGTAACAGAATGTTAAGAACTAAGGTTTATTATATATATTACAAGCACATGCCCTCTGCGTTGGCAACGTGGCAGTGCTTACCATGAGAGGTATAGATCGGTATCAACAATTACTTTCCATGATGAAGTATCAAAGTTTGCACCAAATCCAACAAAATTACAACAGTTGATCCAATTACTATGCTCGAAATACCCAAACTTATTGTAATATTTGAAGATAAGGTAGGCACGGTTTGCACTGCCTTTTAGTCTCTGTATCTACACTACGCAATGCAGTACAAGTGCCACATCATTGCTCAACTCCATGTTATATAGGGCGTCCCAAATAAAAGAAGACCGAACTTTGAAATGATAAAGCTCCCCGTTCGCTCCGGAGAATAAATCAAACTCAAAAGTATAGGAGTAAAACATATAACACTACAATAATCAACGTCTCATTACCACTGAATTTGGTTTAATAATTACAATTATCAACAATAACTGCAGAGCTCCATCAATTCGAAGTTCGGTGTGCTGTATCTTGGGGCACAGTTAATTACAGCTATATATAATAGGCAAAATTCGTTCCGTTTCCGTCTCAGCGGGTCTGACGTTTCTGGTACGTTTCGAATACGAATAAAACCTCTTTCAGCGTCTTTGTATGTAATATGATACAATCTTTCATTCTTTTTTAACTATTTACTAAGTATTAGACCTTTTCTTTTTTAGTAAACTCTATTTGCTTTTATTTTTTAATTTTTGGTTCAATTTGGAACGTTTTCAGTAAAAACACTGTACTTTCGTATAAAATGCAACACTCATTTCAACTGAGATAGTACGTTGCTCTCAGTTATAAAATGTTTGTGACCAAGAGAGGTTTTGCTTGCGTTGTGCTATTATTTTCACTGGAGCTCGTTTACATTGTATTTCATTTTTTCGCATGTCCGATTATCGATACTGATTACCTAATAATATTTTCAAATCTTCCTTATGAAGAAGTAATTAATTATACATTGCCGAGAAGCAGATGCTGGTTCAGTTTTCTAAATGACATAAACATGATTATAAGAATCTCAATTTCAGCGAATGTTGACTTAAAAACATGCACATAATAATGATTTAGTGAAATACAATATAACGCTGAAAGAACCAAACAGCATTCAAGGAATAACATTAGAAAAATGCAGAAAAATCCGTTATTAATACATGTAAACATAACCTGAAGACTGGGAGGTAAACAAAACAAAGAGACCAATTTGAAGTACATAAGTACTACATATTGCTGAAAAAATCAACGAATGTTCCAGTTATCCAGTATATAGGTTGCGGTTGCGGTTTAGTTGCGCTAATCTGATTTTGACAATGCATATAAATACAAGCAACCAAGAAAATAATCCTAGAGACGCATTGTTGAAAACACACAAGTTAGTGCGCTCTTATATTGAAATATGAGCATACGAACGTAGGAACTATAGTGATATGAGAGACTAATGTTGATAGTAAAATGGTCAGATTTGAATTTTTTTGCGTCTAAGACTATGAGGTCGACATTCGGAACAATTTTTCATTCTTACGTTTCAACTAGTATGCCAAATAACGAACGCAGAGAGAAAAATTATTTTACCAAAATACAAATTTATGATATATGCTACGCTAAGAATACTGGCACAGAGCTCACCGGAGTCTAAAACATGAGAAGGATTGCAGAACAATGCTAGCCAAAACATTTGCGACATAGCTGGAACCGTCAGTAAGGTTAACTATCTAAAATAGTGTTGTCTCAAGATGCTCACGAGCGTAAGAAACAACAAATTGGCCAATAAAAGTAACTAGAACATTTTAGGACAGGAATAAGAAAATGAAACAATGATGTTCAATAAAGTTATTACATAAGATGAATCACGTCGACTTTTAAAATGTTTTAAGATGAAAAGTTTGAGTAAATATGCAAATGCAGATGGATGCCATGAAGGTCTATGCCAATGCTTCAACACAAGTCTGAACGAGAAACATAAAAATGCATCCCAAAGTTAGTTAGCTGGAGTTTAATAATGTTTATCTATGAATGCAATAAACTAAAAATAGATGATGAAGTAAGTGGCGTGAGAACACTTGTGACAGTTTCCTCGTACATTGACATATAAGCTTTGGCTTTCTTGACATCGGGGTGTTATCAATTGAAGGTGTTTGTGGATAAAATATGTCCAAAACTACCAGATCAAAACAGTAGATATTCAAAAATATCTTTTGGAGCGAGAGCATGTTTTAGATCATACAACAAATTAATCATATATCTCATTTAAATGAATCACAATAATGTAAGAAGGTGACGAGGTAGGCAACCTGACAAGTTGAGGGTATTAAAATTTGTTTTTAATTCAATTATAAATTATAAAATACGGTTTTCATGAGACAAATGTAAGTCGCTTAATTAGCAATGTCACTGAAACTGCGGCTTGGGTACATGTGTGCATATATACTCATATATATATATATCTATATACACATGTATATATATATATATATATACATGCACACACACACGTACCTACATACATACCTATAACACAAATGCACATATAAATATAAACATACATGTACGTAAATATTCGCATACAAGCAATCGCATTACATACGCACACTACAAAAATCTGGTGCATGTGGTATAATGCTAGGAAATATAGAATAACTGACGATAGAAATTTATGACTACTTTTCCAGTTCATACTCCAGCTTACAATTATTGAGTATACGCAAGATAACGAGCTATTTTGGTTTTAAATTCTCTTAGTGTATGAGGGATTTTGGTACCCTGGAGAAGTTTGTTCCACAGTAAGGCGATTGATATTGATATAGCCTTCTGCCCAATATCAGATGAACGGTAGTTGATAAAAAAAAGTTGTTCTATTTCATCACTGCTTTGAGGAAGATATAAAAAGGAGAATACAAATTGGGCTTTGTGTACGAGAAAACTTTCTTGAAAAGAAGTCCAGCCGAGTTTATTTTCGAGAGGTGTTACTTTTGAATATACCTTTCCATACCACTTTGGCAGCAAAATTCATGCATTTTTGGAACCATTTTTGAAGATATTGAGGTGGATAGATATCCCCATACTAGGCTACAATAGTCAATATGCAATAAAACTAGAGATTGAATGGTCAATAATCTAGATTTTTCATCGAGCAAGTTTTTATACGATGAAAAAACATTAAAGTTCCGTAGATTTTGTTGCAAGTTTTCTCAACGTGGGGTTTGAAGGATATTTTTCTAATGAATCAAATGCCAAAATTTTTAATTTTTCTCATAACCTAATTACATCATTCCCAGCCGTAAGAGTAAGATTCAGAATTTTTTTTATTGCGCCTTTGGACCCAAAAATAATGAATTGCGTTTTACTAGCGTTTAGTTTGAGACCATTTGGTGATTCCATGATTTCAGGCTGATCAACAGGGTTTCAGCCTTGATCTGCGTCTGCGAAATCTCCGAAATAGAACTTGTCTTTGCAATTTGAACATCAACAAAAAGAACGTTATAAGAAACCCCTGGTAAAGAGTATAGACACCGTTAGACCGTACTGAGCTGCCATTCTTTATGTGGGTACAGTGCATTGCATCAGCTGCAGAACAGTAAGGAACGCGCATCACATTTACTACTTGTTTCTACTTCCTAAGTATTTTTTGAAGGGGGAAACAACGCAACAGAAATAAACAGATTGGATTTGCGATGCTCTCAATGACTAATTCCTGATTTTTAGCTATAAAGTATGTCTTATCACTCCTGATTGAAATAATATTTCGTACTCGGATGCATCATATATATATATATATGTGTACAAAACCACAATGACTAGATATCAATGATAGTATTAGGTAATAGGTATTGGTATGCTATTTCGAACTTTAAACAAAATTTTAGCTATGTAGTAAAGTATTTTAACTTTGTTTTGTTTACTTCTTGTTCTGAACAACTATAAATAGATTTAAGCAGAATTTAGAGTCAAAGATACCAAAACAAAGCGACTCCGACCTCGACTCCACCACATCCGAATGAACGACTCCGACCAGACTCCACCCTTAAACATGGGACTCCGGCGACTCCGACTCCGCAACCCTGGTTGTGAGAGTGTGTGTAGGAGTTGAGTCTTGTAACTAGAGACCCTTTGAGAATTGAGTTTTGGTCGTAATTACCTGTATGCGAGAATTAAACTTTGATTGTACTGATTCTGGAGACTGCATCTTGTTGGCCAGGTAGTTGTGCGGTCCTTTATAGCGAGAGAGGCCGCAGCGAGGCTCATACTTTGCGTTCTGGAGAAAGTTTCAGAAAGAAAGAAAGAAAGAAAAGAAAAAACATTTATTTCCAATAAAGTACAAACATGGAACGTCGATACACTGGATTTTAAGACACCTTAACCTAAAGGCATCCTTAATTGAGAATGACACATTGGTATTGGGATACCCGTGTAAAATGTTGAATCAAAAAATGATTGACAGAAAAGCACATCAAAAATGAGTTCCTTAGCTCT
>JACJUY010006258.1:29221-52621 GCA_014220935.1 Platorchestia sp. MABIK | reverse complement strand
TAGTTCGTCTATCAGCATGTTGGTTCTTATTGCAAAGGTTGGAGTAATATGCTTGTTATTGAACAGGTGTTTATCTGTGGGGGGATGACCATCTTGTAAGCAGGGTTATTGAGATGGCGTTTGACTTTGTAGTAGTATTTAAGGGATAGACTTTGTCTCCGGAGTTGTAGTGGCATTTCGTTTGCTATAACTTATAGGGATGGTATCGGCGTTGACTTAAATGCTCCGGTGGCAATTCTGAGGTATTCGTTGGCTATGGTGTCGATGCCCTTGAGGGTGGTGTTGCAGGCAGAATCATACACAATGCATCCATAGTCTATTTTAGACCTGATAAATATTTTGTACAAGCGTATCAAAATGTGCTGATGAGCACATCATTTGAGCACCCCATTCATGAGCACCCCATTCATTCGAGGAGACGGAACTTAGCACATTGATCATCTTTTTGCAGCTGTCTTTCATTTTTGTTATGAGGGGTTTCCAGGTTAAAATCTTGTCCCACCATAGGCCCAAGAATTTGCATTCGTTCGCGTACTCAATGTTTTCTCCGTTTATGTTCAACGATGGGTCTGGGAATAGGCCGGAAGAGACAAATATTAGTTTGAAAAATATTAGTCCGACGACAGGCAGTTGAGGGTTCCTAAAATTAGGCTCAAAATAACATTTCAGACTAATTTGCTTGCCTGACAAACGAAGATCATTTAGGAGTCGAAAAATTTAGCATTTGTGAAAGGAAGAAAAAACGTCTGATGCGTTATCTTGACCATCGTTCTTACGTCAACTACTGGATAACGCTACTCATATTAATTTGTTAATATTTTTTAAGTCTACTCCTATTAGTGATTTGGATAGATTGAAATTTATAGAGATGGAAGAAGCAATAAAAATGAAAAAATTGGAATGACGCACTGTTAGAATTTCTTCAAATGAGCAATTCTCAATATTTTTTCAAATATTCACGGCAAACCCGCACCGAGTCAATAGCATGAGCGAAAATGAGGGTCAGCTACAACTCATTAGTTAATTCAGGTTAGACAAAAAGCGAGGCCACACGCGCCTATGCAAAGCTACACGAGAAGATACGAAATGGAATGTTTCAGGCGAGCAATAATTGGGAACACGTAATGAAATTACCCTTACACATACAGGACATCGCAATTACTTAACAATATCATTAGGAAAGCCATGACACAAATGACTGAGATTGGGACTCTAATTTAGTAACAGAGTAAAAATGTAACACAAATCGAGTCCAAATTAAAATTAGCAGACGTTTGAGAAGCTACAGATCAAACTAAAATTAGACGCTAATCTCAGCTGAGCGTTGCTCGATTACAAAGTTCAGTGGTAGTCGCAGGACAACCAAGAGAACGACGAGAGCAGTATAAAATAGAAAAATAATGAGAAAATAAAGCCAACACGCCTCTCGGATAATTAAGATTGTATAATTAGACTATGGAAATTGAAGTTAGCAAGAAGTAATTATTAACAACAATAACGTGACAATTGAAACTACTATTTATCAAGGAACTTTATCATCCCACAAAGTAAGAGTAGAAAATGATAAATTTATCCACATTATGGCACGATTACGACGCAGTCAAACAATTACATCTCTACAGTGACACACACATGCAAACAAAGAAAAAAACGAATTCGGAAAGTAAAATATTCTTCGAGCTCATCACTTTTTGGTTAAGAATTCTACACATCTAGCAAGCTCGAGGTGTGGAATTAAGTCAATAGAGCAGTCGAGAGAGGAGGTTGCAGTAAAAAAGAACCTCGCCTACTATAGCAACGAATTTGAACACACTTGCACACTTATTAACTTGATAAAGTGTAAAAATCTACTATTTAGGGTTAGGGCTACGACACACTGATTTAGTATAGTTTCAGCATAGAAAAATTTCAAGCGTATTCAACTGAAAATTTTCCGCTAGAAATGTGTCGCGAGTCTCACTGCGTTGCAAAACTTCAAGTTCCGGACGCGCAAGGTGAGGACTCAATTTTAATGTCATGCAATCAACCGATTGACGAGTCGTCAGTTCAATGAAGACGAATTGATTATCCATTGCAAATATTAACCTTGAGCTCTACGTTGTCACAGGAGAGGAATTTAGCGCTTTAGAGCAGCGTTAGGTCTAGCAATGGATGGCATTATTGTAGTGTAGGGGTCAGTGGCAGCACACTCAACTTAAGCTGCTCTGGGTCAAGTCTGAAAAGATGTTTATTGAAGTCAGGCAAGACATGCGTTTCCAACAAAAGTGAGTTTCAGCAATTATTAGAAATTATCAAAACGAGAAAATCCGTAAACAGCCTAACAGATAACGTTAAATGTTCATTCCCAAAGTATGAAGTTTAGCTGAAGGTCATGCTATTAGAGCACAGGTTACATTGGTTCAATTGTTACTGAGTTACAAATGTTGTGCAACAACTTTAATTACATTATGAAATATGACCTATAATTCCAACATGAAATATGTACTCAAGTTAAAGATAAACAACCTGTTTTTTTGCAATTTGCTTAGTTAAGCGAGGTGTCCCAAAAATATGTATCACTAAACTTTCCACTAAGAATTTTCCTCATCGAAGTAATCGTACATGCCAAATTAAACCCAAGAACGATTTCGATTCTTCAAGAAATTGCACTACGAATTTCAAACCACTAAGATATTCGGTACATGGTTTGCTCGTAGATAATAAGTAAAAGTGATATCAGCTTATTGAACAATAATATTGTTTATTAAAGTTCTCGAACTATGCGTCATTATATTCTCCAGAAGCAACCTCACATCAATTCACAGGAAATAATGGCGTGTACAAGCCTCTCTCCACCACTATAGCTTGTTAGAATAGAGACCACAAATTTGTCACAACGTAGGAAGCAAGTTGCTAGCAAGGTTTGAACACGTGTTAAAATAAGTACAGGAACAAAGGATGGTGGGTAGCTTCATAAAATCACAGTTCTCGCTGCTCTTGGCAAACCTTCTTTCCAGCTTCAATAAATGCAGCTTTGTGGCGTCTGTACTCATTCAAGCGACACAAGGAGTACCTGGAAATAAGAAATAATTGCATTACAGTAATGCGTGACTGAGGTACGAGGACGAATGTTTTGCAATATAAGTACAGGAAATTTCAGTCAATCGCACTTCCAAAAATGACGCATAATTTCATCAAAATATCATTGACTACTTAGCCACATCGAGTGTATCAAGGTGATTCTGCTTTCGATCATTTAATTTGAACATCTGTATTACTTGCAGTCAAGAATTTTTAGAACAATTTTCAGCAGTTTCAACATGAGACAAAACTGGCTTATTGTAATTTTATGTCACTAAAATCTAGTCCGTCATTAAAGAATAAAAAACGTCACCGAATATCTGTCCATTTCCAGCAGATCATCTAGGGCGAATCTAATAAGATATACCTGAATGCTCGTCTCCAGAGTAGGCAATTATTTCAGTTAGCGACGAAATTATTCGTACGCCCTTCGTCTTTCAAAACTTTCTAAAATTACTCAAATAATATTGTTGCCACAGGCATAAGATTTTCACAGTGTGTGAAGCACAAATTAGTGACAATAATACGAAGTATTATTGAATTCTAGAATAAAATGTTATTTTTCAAAGATTTAACAAGCTGAACTTCAGAAACACGATAAGAAAAAATTATTCATACAGTGAGCAGTATTACTTTTTATTGAGGTGAATCTACCATTTGAGTGCATTCTTAACAATCAATAGCGTGACCTTTCATCTTCTTAACATTTAAAAGCCTTTTATTATAGTTTTTGACAAGCTTTTCCGTAGTTTCAGCTGAAATATTCCATTCTTCAATGGCGATGCGTTTTAATTCCTGAAGATTCTTTGGAGCTCTCTTGTTGATGTTGACTTTTAGTTCCTGCCACAAATTTTCAGGAATTTTGAGATCAGGACTCATCGAAGGCCATGGCAGCACATTTACCTTATTTTTTTGGAGTCAGCTAGTTATAGACTTGGCCGTGTGCTTTAGGTCATTGTCTTGTTGAAATAATCACCGCCTTCCAAGTCCCAAACTCTTAGCTGATACCTTCAGGTTTTCGTCCAAAATAGAAATATAGTCATCATAGTTCATCTTCCCTTCAGTTGCAACCAATTTGTCCAGTACCCGATGCAGCAAACAACCCAAAAACCGCAAGGAAGGCCTACACGAACGCCGACTTCGATGGACTCCACTCCTTAAACCATGTCATGTTGCTGCTCGCTTGAACTTTGCAAAGTCACACTTGGAGAAGGACAGAGGCTTTTGGGAGAGTACTATGGAGTGACGAAACCAAAATCGAGCTTTTTGGGCACAATGACGTGAAGAAAGTTTGGCGTAAGAATTGTGAAGCTTTCCTGCCGAAGAACACTGTGCCAACAGTTAAACACGGCAGTAGATCACTGATGTTTGGGGGTTGTTTTGCTACATCGGGTACTGGAAAAATTGGTTGCAATTGAAGGGAAGATGAACTCTGATGACTATATTTCTATTTTGGACGAAAACCTGAAGGTATCAGCTAAGAATTTGGGACTTGGAATCAATTTAACTGAAAACTTACAAAAATCTAAATGAAGGGAAACTCATGGATTTCACCACAGTTAGTGTTATCACTTTACGTGTTAGGTTATCATTCTGC
Organism: Platorchestia sp. MABIK; assembly: GCA_014220935.1. Classification (NCBI taxonomy): domain Eukaryota; kingdom Metazoa; phylum Arthropoda; class Malacostraca; order Amphipoda; family Talitridae; genus Platorchestia; species Platorchestia sp. MABIK. The sequence goes on along the minus strand of JACJUY010006258.1, from coordinate 47,964 downwards.
CCTAGCAAACTATCCTGCTTTGAATGCAGTCAGATCGTTGAGCTGCATACGCAATGTTCGACGCAGCGTGCAATCGCAGCTGAGGTTAAACGTAGTAAAATAAAGGTTGGCAACTTCATGACAGACCCTGACAGTTATGGAACAGCGGGATCTGAGGGTAAACAAAATATCACAAATATTGAGGAGAATCTGTACGGTTGTCCGCCAAGACAGAAAACGATATTCCAGACAGATTAGTGCACTCACTGATGCCAATTGTAGTCCAATATCATTACCATTAGAGTTATTTTTCCCATTGTTATTATTTTTATTATTTTATTCCTTTAAGACTCCCTGGCTACAACAAAGGCGACATCAAGAGAGCAAAATGTATAGACTATTTACAAGGACTATTAAAAACTGAGAATCTAAGTACAAGGTGTGTCCCCATAAAAAATACCCTGGGGATAGAAACAGCATATCGAGAAGGAAGAGGAAAGAAGACGTAGAAAAGCCAGCGAAGCAACAGAAATTAATTACTAGTTTCTCGTTTCATCACTTAGAGCCATCATTCGACCCTTATTTACAGGGCTTTCATTAAATCAATGGACAGCAAGGTTCATCTATAGAAATGACTTCTTGTCATGGTTTAGATTTGGGATCAATTTTATACGAACACCCGATCAATAAAAATAGCACAGTTTAGTTCAGGAGAAAACGTTCTACTCCCAAATAGATAAAGCTCTTCAAGTATCTCAACCACTACTCAAGAGTCCAGCAGATGGAATCCAACTATAGTCCTTACGCAATGAAGTCGAACTCGATGGATGAGTATTGTGCCTGAAGAAGTGCCCATGAAGCCCAGAACAGATGGGAAGCGAGCGCCAGAACCTGCACGGCCCCAAACCACCACTCCAAAGACCGTCCTGATGGCCGCTTCAAGCACCGCAGGTATCTGTGCAGCCAGAAGAAAAAGTCAATATTATTCGTTCTCCTCCGCTGCTAACTGTATAAAATGATTGAACTGACTGCTGTTCAATTCCGCTAATATAAAATTTTAAATTATGAAACCGAAAATAACAAGATATGAGTGTAATAGCCAAAATATTTTTCGAAACTTCAATTCACTAACGAGTTTATAAAATTTGGCAACAATAGAAGATTAAAAAAGTTGAAAAATTTGACATCCAGCCAAAATAGATGTTAAAATATTTTTGAATATCATCGCAAAAGAGATGCAGAGGTTAGATAAAAACAATGGAAACACCTAACATTTTGGCATAAGTTTTGAACATGTTTTAAAAAATCCAAACGTTACATGTTTCAATGTTTTTATCCACTATTTTTTTTATTCGATTTAGTTATTTAAAATGACTGTCTTTTAGATATTTAAAACCATGTTGTTCAAAATTTATAAAAAGAGCAGTCCTCTCGGACTTTCAAAGAGAGCAAATTGTTGGTGCTCGTATGGCAGGCGCGAGTGCAACAGAAACTACCCAAATGCTTGGCGTCCCAAAAGGTACTGTCTCTAAAGTAATGACTGCCCTTTAAAAGAGAAGGAAAAACGTCCTCAATAAAGCACAGACCTGGCCGAAAGGTGAAGTTGTATGAGAGAGACCGTCGGACTCTAAATTGAATTGTAAGAGAGGATAGCAAGATTAGACTAGAGGTTAGTTTAAGCCTCCCTAACAGCTACAAAAAAAACGCATCGAAGAGAAGAAGGAGGAAGGCACCAATTAGGATGGATATTAGGGAATGCGGAATCTATGCAGAAGGGGCATAGAAACAGTAATTTGGGAAAGAAGTTCATGAAACAAGATAAAAGTTGAAGAAGAAAGTAGTAGGTGCTGAAAAACAGGACAGCAGTGAACCGAAAAAGGTGGTCCTTAACATAGCAAAAAATATTTTATTTCAATAAAAAGAAACTATGGCCTACCTAACTCTCGGCTCGGGCCCTCAGATCTTCCTCCTGGGAGCGCTAATTCCCATTGATACAATAATTTTATCCCCTGAGGGGGTATAGAGTCTTCAACAACAGAGTACCATGCTCATAGTTTCCACATTTTAATCGATCCGAGTTGATCTAGTGCCTTCACCAAGTAAAGGTTTAGTGGCCGCGCTAGACAGCCAGAACGTTCATCACTGTGTTCACTGAAATAAAGCGTCCTCATGTGTGCATCAATCATCATAATATTTCAACACCGTCATGGTTATGATGTCAAGAAGTTTCAAAGAACGTACATCGGAAGTATCAAATTCGACCAAACATTTTCTTGGTTTCTAGGATATATACGATTTCAACACCAATGCACAAAAAGGATATTAACTGCTAAAAAGTAACACTTAATCGTGTAGCTAACCACAAACGTTAGCAGATCTGATTTGATGTTAGTTTAAGTCTCCTTAACCGTAACAAAGGCGTTCCAAAGAGAGGGGAAAGAGGAAGGAACCATTCAGTACTGAGTTTAGTACTGAGAACGCAGAATCTATGCACAAGGTGCATAGGATCAGTAAGTTGAGCAAGAAATTCACGAAACACGATCAAAGTTCAGGACGAAAGTACTAGGTGCTGAAAAAAGGACAGCAGTAAACCGAGAAAAGATGATCCATAACAAAATAAAAACCAATTCTATTTCCAAAAAAGGAAGGTCTACGTAACATTTAGCTCGGGATCTCACATTTAAACCCTGGGAGCGCTAGTTCCCATGTATACCATAGTTGTATACACCTGATGGGGCAGATCTAATTAAGAAATAAATTAACGGCAGATAATGAAACTAATGCCAGAAGATGGAATTAGTGGTGGAGGGCTTCTTTTAGCTAATAAGAATAAAAGACACTAGTGTACCAGCATGTTGCCATATTTTTACTGTAATAGCCGAATTAAAAAATATAAATTAAGACATGGACAGAATGAAACCATCTTTCAAGATTCGGAAACAGCAATGCGTTTTCCACTTAACACTTATCACTGGAAAACTGTTCACAAATTAGCTTTCAAGATTTCATCAGGAGTGAGCTTAGACTGCAAACGGTCATGCTGCTCTTCATTAATTTTTTTCATTATTTCTCATTAAAATCTCTTCTTCTCTTCTCAAAGGCTGCAACAATATAAGCTCTAAATGATTTGTTACAAACACTTAACAAGGCAGAAAAAATCTAATTTGTTAAAAAGAGAAATAAAAAAATTTCAACACTCACTTGGAAATCCATTGCATCTGATATTTCGTAGTTGGATACCGGTTATAGTCTACGTCATCGACACCTGAATAATGAAAAAGAGAAGAAATTAATGGTCGAGGATCGAAGAAATGAAGGCCAAGAAAAGATTTGGGTCGCCAAGTCAGAAAAAGAGAGTGGAAAGAAACGTAGCAAGTGATCCCACGGTTCAAGCCTCACAATTCGTGCAGGTGCATTTCGCGATGTGTCCGCCTATAACTTTTTTTGTTCCTAGCTTGTTTATTTTGTAGAATTTAAATTGCAATTTATTTGTTGTTTAACTTTTAATTTGTCCGGATTGAAAAACAATGAAAAAATTTTTCATTCATTTTGTATAGATTAATGTAGGACGAAAGTTGGTTTCACCACTGCCCGTATTTATTGAGCTATTTCGCCACTTGGTTTAGTAAGAAGAGATTATACTTTTTAGAACATATTTTACCTAACAAATTTACGCAACTTTTACGTACATGTTTTCCCATCAATTTTTTTGCGAAGAAAAGTATTGTCTAACTTATTAGCCCATAATTTGATTCTTGCTCCAAATTTGTTTTGTTCTTCCAGTAGACAACAAATATAAATTGTGAGGTGTAGCCCCCGTCTATTGCCACACACAACTCGTGTTCTGACACGCGTTTCCTACACGCGAGTTTAGAGACAGGCGCTGGAATACATAAAAATAACAATAGTTAAGTTATTAAAAAAACATGAAGAATGTTGCGGGCGAAACATAGTGAAAATATTTAAAAATTGAACTATAGAAAAAGGGAAATGTTATATTTACGTCGAATACTATTCCAAATGGAAGAAACAGGGACAAAGGGGAATCATTTAGGCAAGTCCACCAAGACTGGGAAACGTCGATATAACACGGGCTCGAAAGGCTATATTTTGGTGGTAGTAGACCGAACGAGAAGGTCGGTCACCTCACTGAAAAGTACAAGAACAAGTGAAAATTAAGCTTACCAAACTGGAAAACTAAACATCAGTAAGACCACCACAGCCAGTGCTGCCAGATCTGTAGCAAGCAACTCGAAGCATACCAGGGGACGCCGTATCCACTATATGTCAGGGGCTCTATGAGACAACAAAAGTCGTACCCTCCTTACAGATTAGATGAGTTAGTTTAAACCACGTCGGCCACTACAAAAAGAAAGTGCTCCAAAGAGAGGAAGAAGGAAGGCACCATTTGGTATGGAACCAAAGGAACAGGGAATCTATGCACAAAGTATGTTCCCATACAAGACCTCCTGCGCATAAAAACAGTAAATTGGGAAAGAAGTTGATGAAACAAGATAAAAGTTGAAGAATGAAGTAGGTGCTGAAAACCAAGACAGAAGTGGACAAACAAATAAGATGGTCCGTATCAAAGCAAAAACCATTGTATTTCAGCAGAGAGAAGGCCTACCTAACCCGCTGGTCGGGACCTCACATATCACCCTTGGAGCGCTTATTTCCATAGAGACAATAGTTGTATCCCCCTGAAGGGCCTCCATGGAGAGACGCCAGGAATAGCCTTACCTTGAGAATCACAACCGCGCAACATTCGGCCGTATAAATGCAACCTGTCTAGTCCAGCTATTTGAATTAAGAAAGCAGACCGCTAATCCAGGACCATCAATTACGATTGTTGGCATGCATTTCAGTTTTTTACTCCCCCCTCCCCGAATTTATGAAACAGGCACGGACTTACAAGTCCAAACACGCACTCTTTCAAAGGAAAAACCAATAAAATACCTAAGTGAAGTAAATAAGATGAAGTTATACTCGTTATGAGATGAAGCAAAGACAATACTTTCATGCAGTAATGATAACACTGGAGAGTAAACACTTTACTATTCCCTTGGAGATGGGAGTAAAAGTTTCATTGAATACCAGCAGCTGGCAGGGTGACAGGTTAACTTTCCTTCATCCAGTTTTTCTCAAGACGATACAATTTAACGTACTAGTCACTAGCGTTTAACGACCGCAGCACACTCCAGCTATTGTGGTAGTCAGCTCTACAAAACAAGATTTTAATACCCGTCGTTTCTCTCGTTGTACGCATCTAGTCAAATCACTTGAACACACCTCACTTCTAATAAAAGTACTTTCTCAACTAACATTTATCTCTAAATTCTTTCACGTTCAAACTATAAGAAGCTAAAACACTTGAAAAGCGAAACTATTACAAAAGCCAACCGACACATTAATGTTTCAACGAACAAAAAACCTGGGAGTGGAAGCAATATGATATAGTCAACTTGGAACTATGACTGAAATGGTTATCCGCCACGCTGCGTAAAAAGCCACTGTGAGGTAATTTAGCAACGTACATGAACATTAAAACAATTTATTTCGCTCCATCTCAATTGCGGAAACTACATTATAATAAACTATTTTGCATCGGGAGTTGAGGCATAAAATGTACAGTATTTGTTCACACAAAGCTAAAACTCTGCTTAAGTACTTAAGATACAATGTTTCAAGTAGAGGAGATGATCTAGTATTAAATGAAGAAAACGTAGAGATGTCAGAAGACCATTTTCCACAAGCAGAAGAAACTTACCAGCGTACTCGCAGAAATGATTCGCTATATCAAATGGCTGATAATTTAGAGCTGCATACTCGAAGTCAATGAAGCGAATTTTTTTGTCTTCTTCATTCCAAATGATGTTGGCGAGCAGCAGGTCATTATGGCACAGCGCTATGGGACACGCCAGACTCTTGACAACCACCTCAACCTCTGCAAGCTCTCCTTGTAGGTAATCATTGCTGTACCCTTCATTCAACACTCTGAAACAAAATATTTAAGGATTTAAATTAGCTTAGATACGTTAGTTTAAGCCTCCTTAATTGCAATGAAGGCGTTCCAAAGAGAAGAAGAAGGAAGGCACCATTTAGGACGGACTCAAGGAAACACAAAATCTATGCATAAAGTGCAAAGAAACAGTACGTTGAAGAAAGAAGTTCATGAAACAAGATTAAAGTTGAAAAAGAAAGTAGTAGGTACTGAAAAACAAGACAGCAGAGAACCGGAAAAAGATAGTTTATACCATAACAAAAAAATTCATTTTAAAAAAAGATAGAAAAATCTTCCAACAACATCCTTACGTTCAAATTTTTTAACAACCGCCATGTTCAGATTTAATTAAACCCAATTGAATTGGTTTGGAGAGTTCTCAAAAGTCGCATCAATCGCAGGCTAAGAGTTGAAATGGTAAACATATTGAACATAGAATAAGAACCAGCTATGAAAAAACGGAACAGCGGATGAGCAACTTCAAATTCCTTGTCTTAGAAGTTATTTTCAACACTGATTCGACTACAGGGTTATTTTCAAACATTGATACTGAAAGAATCTTTAATAACTTTCACAATACTGGATGCATTTCGAAACGTAAAACATTTATGCCTTATTGTGAAATGCTTGCTTCATTTTAATCACTTTTTGACTACAATATTCTTCATGCACCACTCATCTGAGCGCAGACAAAAACGATGCGATTATCCAAGCTGCTCAATTAGAGGGCTGGTGGCGTCTGGTCCAATCCGATCGATTTCTACCTCGATGGATGCCCCGAGTCGGCGTAAATCTGTGGGCTTTTCACGGCAAAGTTATCCTCCTAAATATCCCAAACAAAAAAATTAGGGTGATAGATCAGGGGACCGAACAGCCACTCAACATCGCCCAATCTTGAGATATATTTTACAGGAAAATGCTCACACAGAATGCTCATAAATTCAATATCCTTCAAGAGTTTTGTAGTCAAAAAGTAATTAAAATTAAATTAGTGTTCTCAGGATATCATGAATATTTTAAAAATCTATTCGATATCATGGGCGTTATTAACAATTTTTTGAGGCCTCATACTTAAAAATCTCTGTGTACGTCAATAGGTGTCTTGAACAGTGCGGAAAATATTACCGTGCGGCCGCCAGATAAAATAATTTGAAGGGCATCCCACAGTAACTGACCGAGTTAAAGATATATTTTAAACGTGCATAATAATACAATATGAAAATAAGGAGTTTTCTCTTTAACTAATGATTTAGAATCTTACTTCATTAATCGTAGAATGTAGGTTCTACCTTCATTAAGGTAGAATGATGACAATGCAAAGCCATTTTATAACATTTACCATGAATGTCCTGTCCCATTTGTCCCATTTTCGTTAACCATACTTAAAAAGCCACTTCGAAGCCAACTTGGTTCAAAGATAAATTTAGTTGAGCAGTCATCAAAAAATCTTTAAATGAGACATTTAAAATATTATATTAATAAATCTGTGTAAACACATGTACATTTACAGTAACATCGTTCCCTGAAGAGAGAGATTGTCATTCACATAATTGACTTACAAATTAAACTTTCACATTGCAAATACCTAATATTTAAATAAATTCATTCGTGCAACTTTTAGCTACCTTAGTTTTGAATATTTGAAACTTGGAGGAATTTTGTATTCAGTTTTAGGAACTTGGTGTGCATTTAGAGGAACTTAATTCTCATCAAGAAGACATTGATTTTCATCTAGAGAAACTTGAATTTGAATTGGAAGTAAGTGATTTCCACTTGGAGAACAGGCTATGTATTTAGGGGAGTTTGATTCTCATCTAGAGGAGATAGACAAAACTATTCCAAGAACTTTAGGGCTTAGCAAAAATGTCCACATTTATTTTGTAATAACCACAGCTAATTTTCAGTTTTATTTACCTAAAACTTCACAAGCATAAAACTTCCATTTTTTCAAATGCTGACTATGCTCAATTATTTGGAAAAAATACCTCCCAGGGAAGATAACAGACTTTGCCAGATACACTTCCCTCCTCAAACTTAACCATTTTTAAATTTTTTTTAACCAAGATCAAAATCATTCAAACCGTATGGTGTACTTTTTTGATAATTTCCCATAAAATTTGCTCGAACCAAATATTACTAGGAATTTTCTGAACCAAGAAAATATAATGTAAGCTCTGTTATGAACATGAATCTGTTCAGGCCAACAAAATGAACAGATTAGATGTTAGTTCAAGTCTCCCTAACCGCAACATAAGCATTCCAAAGAGAGGAAGGAGGAGGGCACCATTTAGAATGGAAATAAAGGAATGCAAAATCTATGCAGAAGGGGCCTAGAAACAGTAAGTTGAGAAAGAAGTTTATGAAACACAATAAAAGTTGAAGAAGAAAACAGTAGGTGCTGAAAAAAGGACAGCAGTGAACCAAAAAAAAGGGGGTCCTTAAAATAACAAAGAAAAAAACATTTTATTTCAACAAAAAGAAGGCCTACCTAACTCTCAATTCAGGCCCTCACACATTTTTACCCCTGGGAGTGCTAATTCCTATAGATACAAAAGTTGTATCTCCCTGAGGAGAACAATGTGAGGAACACAAAAAAATTTCAAGATGAAATTAGTGGTGATATGGATAAATCTTCTACAGCCTAAATCACACATGTAAAGAAAGAACCATACAAAGAGAAAGAATATGCCTCATAACTAATTTAGCATCAACAGACACTTGGCAGGCAGACATAAAACTTTACTTACCTCATGAACTTTTTATTGGTTTCAAAATCTGGAAGAAGATTCAAAAATCGTCTAGATTTTGAAAAGAGTATCGGTTCCTCTGCTGATCCATCCAACTGCAATTAGAAAAATTTCCCAGAAAAATAACAGAGCCCATTTGAACCAATAATTAGCAATTTACTTTAGAAATAGGTTACAAAGGAATGTATACTAAGGAAAAGATGACAATAACAGGCAGATTCTGACATGAGGTTTGATAATCGGGGATAGCAAGTAAAATTATGTGAACTTTCGTGTTTTCAAATGTTCATCTACTCAATTTTAGACTGATCCTAAATTTTGATATAAAGTGTAAAGCAGCAATGAAGAATTATGTGTAGTTCTGGAAATAGTTCAAAACCTACTGTAATGTCTCTCAGGTTTATCTAAGTAGCGTATTTAAATCTTTATTTCTGAACAGGTTTTTGTGCTATATTTTTAAAATCATACACTTTAGGAAGTGAAGAAGTCTGTAGGCAAAAAATGTTACTGTACAAAAGCTAAATCCATTGCACAAGGGAGAGAAACAGAAATCCATTGGTACATCTGGCAAGAAAATCGTCCAACATGTTGGAAGACACAAGGAGAAATTCTTAAGGAAAGAAAGGTAAGCTAGACCATAAGTGGCTGATCATTTGGTTGATCAAAATTTAAAATGACTGTCTTGACTCCAGAGACTCCACTCTGCCAGCACGCACAATCAGGAAACATTTACTAGAGGCAGCACTGGCTGGATGACAAGTCGTTAAAAAATAACTGAGCTCTGATAAGAATCTAGGTTTCTTTACAATACAAGACAGTGTACATTGTGATAATGCATTGAAAACACACAATCACATAATGGAGTCGTTTCTGCAGTGACAATCCAGAGTAAGATATCAATATTTTATCGGACGTAGATAACCTAATCAAACGGCTAGTTGACACTCGGTTTGAATCCAAATATTGATCTCTTCCTCTGCAAAATATAGCAGACTTGATGTTTTCCTTAGGGGTGCTAACACCATCAATAAAATGAGTCCTCTATGCCATATTCAAAGTAATCTAAACTGACACTTAGATAAAGACATACATTAACAAATGGTGTCCCCTTAGAGAATAAATATGTCTATTGGGTAGAAGTTTCATTTTTTACGAAAATAGGAAACCAAAACATGTCAAGCATGATGTGGCAATCGTTCTGAAGTTTTCTTGTCCTGATGAGCTCAGTTACAGAACTAAAATATTATTGACCTGATGTGGGCAGTGTTTCAGAGAAACAACTAGGATACAAACAAGCAGAAAGTGCCTATAGAAAGTTCAAACACAAGGGTATACATGTAAATATTATGAAACATTACTTGTAACACATTTATCAATTTTACACATCACAGCTAATGAGAAAGAATTAGCTATAAAATGATATGTCTTTGATCTTGTATTACAATCAACGCAACTTTTTCCTATTTCTGGTATTAGCTAATGTTATCATCCAACTATGTTACCTCTTAAGGCCCCACACACTACACGCGCCACGAGCCGAGCCTTAGCAAACAAGCCGAATTCCGAGCCAGTTCGTGTAGTGTGTGGGCATGTTCGAGCCGAGCCACGAGCCGCGCAATCAGGCTCGTGGCTCGGCTCGTGCTGATCCATCACTTCCAGAAATTTGGCCTGGCTTGCGGCTCGGCTCAAGTAGTGTGTGGGGGTAAAATAGCACAAGCCGAGCCTGTGGTCAGCTTAATGCATAATGTTAACGAATGAATCCGTCCTTTTTTTAAATGGGGTCACCATTGATAGCAATTCCAAGTACGTTGATTCATCCATTCTCAAGTAATTAGCATAGTAGTCTCGAGGCTCTAGTCTCAATTCCTGAATTAACTGACCACGAGACAGTTCTCCCCTTTTCAATAGCCAAGACTTGCACCATTTAGACCTTTTCGAGGTTGTTTAGCACTTAAGCAAATTGCAATCTCTAATAGGTCATCTGAATCTGAAAAGTCCATGTTATCTCTAGAGAAAACACTTGCAAACCAATGCTTGGCTCGTGTAATGTGTGTGGAGGCAGAAAGCCCGAGCCGAGCCACGCAGGCTCCCGCGAGCCTGAGGCCCTTTTTGCGGCTCGGCTCGTGGCACGTGAAGTGTGTGGGGGCCTTTATGACTTCAATATTTGTCATGAAATGATGCCCTGAAACTGTCAAGACAACACATCTTCAAACATTTTATGGTTTTTAATTACTATTTGATTTTTATCCTATTTCAGCATATTTGCAAGGATTTTAAATGTTCAAGTGGAGTAACATTTAAAGAAATAAATGTTGATAAAAGCATGCTTACACATATATATGGATTTATGTGATTCGAAAGAATTCATTATGGTGCCTCAATCTGAATTTAAATGCATTTGCATCATTTCCAAAGTTTTTTTATTAAAAAATCCTGATACTGTCCTGATTGCACAAAACTGCTTTCACTCGTCTTTTGAAACTTTTTTCATTGTTTCAATTACTTAATCTTTAGTGTGAGATTAAGCTTCAATTTCCACTAAGCTAAGACATGAGTGCAACATTCAGTAATGGTGTCACTTAAGTTACAATGCAAGGGTACATAGTTTTGAGTTTGTAGTCTCACCTAGCTAGTGCAGCGGGAAAACCATGCTGAATTAGAAAGAGATCTCCAGAAGGAAAAATAATAACAAAATAATTTTCAAAATTTGGATGAATGGTATCCCAGCTTTCAGAATGGAACTAAATAGAAAAAAAAGAGACCTAAACAGAAAAGATTAAATGTTAGATTAGGACTTCCCATCTGCAAAAAAGGCATTCTGTTCCTAAGAGAGGAAAGAGTAAGGCATCATTGAGTATGAAGTTAAGGGAACGCAGAATCTATGCACAGCACAAGATGCATAGAAACAGTAAGTTCAGAAAGAAGGTCATGAAGCAAGATATAAGCTGAAGAAGAAAATAGTAGGTGCTGAAAAACAAGACAGCAGTGAACCAAAAAAAGAAAAAACAAAACAAAAAAACTATTCTTTTTCAACAAAAGCACACTTAATATTTAGTTTGGGACCTCCCACATTCCCCCAGGGAGCACTAATTTCCAAAAGTTCAATAGTTCAGAGGTACGCCAAACAATTTAAGAGAAAATAAGCCTTAGTGATTCTTGTGTGAGTACATACAGATAACTTGGTGATAAGCAAGATATTATGATTTTCCCATGCGGTGACCTACCAATAATATATTCCCCTGAAGATCACTAGAGTAATCATTTATAGAGTGTATAAAACAAGCCATTTGAATTAACATAAAGAGAAATATTAAAATAACCTTTACGTAGTTTATTGTTATTCATAGTATGAATTAGATTTTTGTTTATGTTCACTTTTCTTTCACAGAAGAAGGAACGCATCCAAATCAGGAGTGTTGAAATAAAATTAACATCAAATAGTAGCTAAAAGCTGACATCAAATTTATGGAGTCAATAACTTTGAGTTACTCTATATTCGCACAGAAAAAATTGAATGCAGTGGGCCAACGACCACTATGAAGAGAAAAGGGCTCTGTCTCAATGCATTAGAGTCTCATTTTCTGGGGAAATAATACTGAATTTAATAGTCCAGCAATTAAACCAGCCTTGGTATGGTCACAGCCCCAAGTTGAGCCCCTTGACTTCTGATCCAGCAAAGTTTTGGATTCTATTTAAACATTATAGATCATCAATAGTGATCAACCAATGTATCAGTATCGGTAACATCGGTCATTTTTACTGTTATTGGTATCGGCAAAATTCGGCCAATACTTTACCGATACTTTCCAATAATACATATTTTATCGTAAAAATGAAGGTCAAAAATCATGAAAGTAAAAGTTTAATCAAATAAAGAGCCTATTCATACCTAATAAATTAGTTAGCTAACTGTTGAATTACAGTGTTTAATCAGGCCTGTTAACTGAATTTACTACTTTGAATTCCCGATGAGTCACGTACGGTCAGTAAGTGAAAGCTATGTAGCATGAAAAGTTAAGCACAGTAGTGACATAAATTTATTAAACTTTTACAACTAAAACCTATGTTGTTTGATCCAATTTCCATTTCTTAAAGTATGTGACAGGCTAACAAAAATCAAACCAATTAAATAAAATTGAAGGTGCATTTTAAAGTTTTTGTAAATTTAATATAGAAGTAGCTGAAAATTCTATTTTAATTTTGCTTGTAAATCATCAAATATTTTGAAGCTAACAATTTTATTTTAATTTAGCATGTAAATTGCCACACATTACATATCTTGCCTTTTTCTTCTATTTTAGGATGTTTGAAAAATTTAGAACAATCTTGTAGTTGGTTGCGTGTTTACGGATCTTTTCAGTTTTGGGGCCTATCAAGTTTTAACGTTTTCTTTTCGCTAAAGTATGTATTTTGGTGTGAAAAACACAAAAATGCTCACCATTTTTTGAACAAATCATTATTTTGGGCCACTTTTTGAACCAGTTGCTATTATAGCTAGTCTACATTATGTTGCAATAAGATTAGAAACACTTATCTATCGAATGGATTCTATTTTTTTTATTTTTCTCAACAATTTAGTTAAGATAGCAAGAACAGTTTTATTATTCCTAATCCAAAACTTTTTGTCAATATTGTTATATTATTAGATATATTAGTAAATCATTTTATTAAAACACCCATGTCAGGCTTATAATGGTTTTACTTTAATATAATTCCAAAAGTATCGGTATCAGTTGTAGTATCGGTCAAAGTATCGGTATTTCCAAGTATCAGAGTATCGGTATTGGCCAAAAAAATTGTATCGGTGCATCACTAATCATCAACGCCATCCACTGGTAGCTGAAAATTTGACAAAACATATGAGTAAAGCATTGAGAAAATTGAGTAAAGAAACAACTTGATGTTGCTGCTGTTATTTTCAGCAAAAGAATTTAGATTTGTTTTCAAACAAATTGATCTTATTTTGAAGCTGAACTTTAAGGTTTGACACAGAGTTTTACAAAATTGCTCATTTTTTGCATATCTCCTTAATATGCATACATTAAGTGAAAAACTATATAAAGCAATTCTACAATTAAGAACATGTAAATGCCTAGCAGTTGAAGTAAGCATCCCAGAAACATAAGATACCAAAACTTGTGTAAGTGATCCCCTCATTTACACTCACTTTTCTTACCAGAGAAAGAGAATTGTCATTCAGAATAGAATCCACCCAATGTTGAAACCAGCACACTTTGTCTCTTTCAACATAGTGAGAAACTAAAATTACTGAGGACCCTAGTTTCCCTATTGTACCATGCTACATTGAATGTTACATAAGAAATTATTCAAATGCCACAAAGATGCTTCAGATTTAAGAGGGATTCCTTCAGTGCAATGCTTTGATGAGTTGCATTTATGATGTAAAAAATAGAATACATGACAAGATATAAAAAAGAATGAAATGGCTTTCTATCTAAAAAAAACTTTCATAGATGAGATCAGTGACAAGTTTCAACAGCTACCATTTGCTGTTATTTCAGAATATAACACACACATTAAATTTATATAGTAACACACACACTCCTAGATTTGGTCATGATTGAACACTCAATACGTACCTGAATTGAATGAAGTTCTGCTAAATGGGTGAGAGTCGCAGTGTAAATTTCCTCTTTTGCAACAGTGCTTGTGGTAAGTGGGACACCCACAGTGTAAGAGTAACAAAGTCCATTCTGGAAGCAGCCCAGGAGCGTAGGACCACATCCTTGTGAGTACAAAAACTGTTAGAAAGAAAAGAAAAACAGTTTATTTCCAATAAAGATGATACATAAAGCTCATCATTGGTGCGTAAAATATCTTAAAGTAAGGGCCCTTAGTTGATCCACATGGGAATTGCAATACTCATGTCACTAGTTGAAACTTGAAACAAATGATTGCAAGCAATGTATTTCTATTCTTAATTAAACTAGGTTTGGACTATGAATACAATAGAAATGACTGCTCCACCTGATCTGTTTCCTTGCCATATTTTGAAGGAACTTCTCAGAATTTATACAACCAAAGCTCCATTTAAACATATTCATGGTAGTTTGTTCTGACAGATGGATGGCGTTGCAATGGGTTCCCCTTTAGGACCTACTTTTGCTAACTTTTACACGTCATAAGTAGAGAACTTGGTGTTGAATAGGATGGATGTAAAACCGAGCATTTACTGTAGATATGTGGACGACATTTTTGTTGAAGCACAAGACCTTGAGCATCTAGAAACGTTAAGGGGTTTGTTTGTTGAAAAATCTGTTTTAAATTTCACGTATGAATGAGTCTACACGGTAAGCTCCTATTTTTGGATGTTTTGGTTGAAGCTTCTAACGATACATTCCATAGATCTGTTCATGTCAAACATTCCCATTATGGTGAAACTATTAATTATGATTGTGAAGCTTTGCAAATCTATAAAGAAGGTCTCATCCATACCTTGATAAATAGAGCTCATAAAGTGTGCAATCACTGGAAAACTTTCATTCCAAAATGCTTTGAATTAAACGTTTACTTGTAAAAAAAAAACTTTCCTAATACCTTGATTAACAAAACTATTGATAAATTTTTGTACCGAATCATGAGCAGTGACAATAATTCTGTGAACGCAAACCGTATCAATATTCTTTACAAAAATCAAATGCATAATAATTATAAGATTGATGAATGGGTCTTTAAAAACATTGTTAAAACCTTTGTTAAGCCAATAAATCCAGAAACTTCTATTAAAGTTTGCGTGTATTTTAAAAATCGTAAAATCAGCGACCAATTAGTAAAAAATAATCTGTCTGCATCAGGGGTCAACGATCTGGACAAGGCCAGAGTGATTTATCAATTTAAATGTAACAGAAGAGAATGTAAGTCTCTTGATAAACGTTACATTGGCATGACCAGAATGACCCTGAAGCAAAGATTAAGAGCTCATAAATATCAAGGTTCCATCTTCAATCATTTTTGTGTTGTGTTAACCATCCAATGAAGATCTGTTTCCTAACACCAAAATTTTTATATAATGGAATTAAAAGAGATCATATTCATATAATTGAAGCATTACACCTCCATGAGCTTAAACCTTCCCTTAACGAAAACACTAGTGATTTTTTTGCTCTTAAACTGTTTAGCAGAACTTCAGCTTGCTATTTATGACAAAACAGCTCGACCATTTTGCTCTTGTTTCTCCTGTGGTGAACATAGAGTTTTTGCCCAATATATCTAGTCCAGCTACTATTTCTGTGATAAAAATATGATCCTTTGTCTAGTCGCTTTTGCCTTTTGTGATCCACATTCTAGTCTACATTACTTAAGTTTTAGTCTTTGCATTTTTCCAATGTGACAGAATTATTCTGTTTTTTTTTAGCCTGAAGATGATGTTATATACATCAAAACGTTGCATTTTATAGATAGACAGAAACATAGATTTTGATGAAATGCTGTGTTTTAGTACAAAAATGCTAGGAGCATTCCTGAATCAACTTACACGTGAAGAAATTGGACTATTTCGTAAGGCTGAAAAGTTAGAAAAAAAAATATTTAACTACAATTAGAAAAGAAGACATAAAATTTCAGTGACAATGCATTGTTGAAAACACTTGGTTGAATACATACATTGAAATACGAGCTCAGGGACTTGCGGTAAAAGGAATTATTTTTTAAATTTAAACGGGTGGATTTAAGCAATTCTGTGTCTAAGACTACAAGGTTGACATTCGGAACTATGTTTTCACTCATACGTATCAACTAGTAGGACAGTCAAGGGGCTAGGAGAGAATGTTTTTATCACACCTTGAATTTATGTCTCCATGCTAATAATAGAGCCACAAAATTAATTGATTTATTATAAATTAGTTATAGCCTCTTTGACCACAACAGAGAAGTTTTAAAGGAGGAAGAATGAAGGCACCATTTAGTATGGAGTTAAGGGAAAGTGGAATCTATTTACATGGGGTGTTTCCGTGAAGGATAACGTCCGCATAGAAACAGTAAGTTGAAAAAAATGGTTATGAAGTAAGATTACAGTTGAAGAAGAAAGTCTAAGGTGCTGAAAAACAGGATAGCATTGAACTGAAAAAGATGATCCTTAACAAAACAGAAACCATTTTATTTAAACTAAACGGTATTTCTATCTCTCACCTTGGGACCTCCTATTTTCTCCCTGGGAGTGCAAATTCCCATAGATGCAATAGTTGTATCTTCCTAAGGGGATGCCTTCAGGGTAAGAAGCCTGTATTACAGACAAACTTAAGCACTTTCCGTATTTACACACAAAAAGCTTGGTGATTAATTTCATTTGTTCGTTTCCCTGAAACTAACAATCAGATGTGACTGGCATAAAGAAACAAATACTAACACATGGGTTGTAGTCATATGGTATTGTTGGGTAATAAAATGATTGATTTATTGGTTAGGTGTCCATACTTCCAAGATATTTATGGGAGAATTCAAGAGGAAGTGAAGGTTTAATCAAAGATATGCTCAGCATCCTTTTGAATTGTTGCAGTAATCCCAAGATTAGAAATATATTTTATAAACTAATAAATAGTGATGTTCCGATGTATCGGTATCGGTAAGTATCGGTCATTTTACTGGTATCGGTATTGGCAAAATTTGGCCGGTACTTCCCATAATGCGTATTTTATCTAAAAAATGAAAGTCATAAATCATGCAAGTAAAAGTATAATCAAATAAAGAGCCTATTCATACCTATTATAGTAAATTAGTTGGCTAACTGTTGAATTACGGCATTTAATCAGGCCCGTTAACTGAATTTTTTCCTTCGAATTCCCGATGAGTCACGTACGATCAGTAAGTGAGAGCTATGTTCCATGAATAGTTAAACACAGTAGCAACATAAAATTATTACACTTTTACAACAAGAACCTATATAGTTTGACCCAATTTTGATTTCTCAAAGTCTATGGCAGGCTAACAAAAATCATACCAATTAAATGAAGTTGAAGGTGCATTTTAAAGTTTTTGTAAATTAAATAAAGGAGTAGATGAAAACTCTATTTTAATTTAGCTTGTAAATCGTCAAATATTACGAAGCTAATAATTTAATTTTAATTTAGCTTGTAAATCGCCGTACATTACGAATCTTGCATTTTTCTACTATTTTAAGACGTTTGAAAAATTCAGGAACAATCTTATAGTTCTTTGCGTGTTCTTTGTAATTTGGGAAAAAATAATTTTTAATTAAATTTAGTTGGATAATCTCAGTTGATAATTAAAGATTTCTAAACAGTGAATACTTATTTGTTCATACATGCTAATTAAGGGTATCACACGACAATAGAGCGAAAAGATGACGCAACCGAAAAACTTTATGCTCGTCATAGCCGTGTGGCTTTAGGACCTGCCTCCGTGAGGGCAACGAGGGTTCGAGTCCCGGCGCTGGTGGTGATTTTCTCCGTTGGGTATAGGAGAAAAAATTCAAAGCACAATGTCCCACTCTACCCAGGTGTCTGAAATGGGCCCCGGTCTTGACCGGGGAAGAGCGTCATGGCAAAACTGGTGTTAGTTATAAGACATTTGAAAAACTAATGTACAAGGTGATATTTATCACGCTTGAATTGGAAATAAAGCATCCGTAGATGCTGATGTTTGTTTGTTTGGGAAATAAATCAAACTATGACACTGGACTGCACTGTTACCAACTTAGCATTAAAGTACGAATCTATCACCTAGCAGGAAAAATAGCATTAAAATGCAAAATCCAGCATTTTACAGTGCGATTTTACCATTATATTAAATTTAGTCATTTGCAATTGCTTTCTAGCATCTATTTGTTGACTCATGGTTACCCGAAGACTCGTTGAAGTTTCGTCCAAGACTCGTTGAAGTTTCGTCCAAGACTCGTTGAAGTTTCGTCCAAGACTCGTTGAAGTTTCGTCCAAACCTAGTTGAAGTTTCGTCCAAACCTAGTTGAAGTTTCGTCCAAACCTAGTTGAAGTTTCGTCCAAACCTAGTTGAAGTTTCGTCCAAACCTAGTTGAAGTTTCG
>JACJUY010006257.1:26645-49170 GCA_014220935.1 Platorchestia sp. MABIK | reverse complement strand
TCGCGATAACGCCCAGCTATGCACATACCGCCTCAGTTCAAGATTCATTACTACTCTTGATGTGTGAACCTTTTTCATTTTGAGTTCATCAATTATCACGGAATTATTCTATTTCCAAATTACTCTCTCAGTAGAAATGAAAAACTGTTTAATTTCCAAGGATTTCAAATTGATATTTTTGTGCTGTTCACAGTTTAGTGTAAATAAAGGTGAAAATGTCATATTGATGTACGGGAAATGAAAGCATTATTTCCATTGCTTAAGTTCATTTGTGTGTTAAAAATTTTTCAAACGTATTTGAAAATATCACTTAACCAACTTCAACTCATTGATCGTGCAACGTTTCGATGATCAAACATAATTTTCAGGCTGACGCAACATAGAAAACTTTTGTTGGATTTCAATATTCAGAAACTCTGTGGAAATAAAGCGAAACATTTTCAGCGAGATGTGTTAGAAAATGTACGAATGTTCAACAAGATACATCCTGATAATGCCATATAGAAATAAAGAACTGAAGTAGGTTTTCCTTCATATGATTTCATTTCATTTTTTCAAGATGTCTCTTGTTTACCGTCCTTGTTTCTTTCGACGCGTTGCACTAATGATAACTTTTAAGTTATAAAATTTTTTTTGCATTTTCAAAATGTCGTAAAATTTAACCTCTGTCAGCCTGAAGATTATGTTTGTTCATCCCAGTGTTGCTTTATTTTTGGTTTGGATTTAGTTTAGTCAAATTATTAAAGACATTTCAAAACTTCAACTCGCAACACATAATTATTTGTAGGCTTAAAAGCTCTAAGATTGTTCGATTGTGGCGTGCGGCGAACTTGACCAGTGAAACTTGGAAAATCCTTTATAAGTTTATAAACCTTGAAATAGAAACGCGTAACACATTCCATCTCGGGTGCAGGACGTCTCTGGATGCGGCCCTGCTGGTGGGGCTCATGAGGACTGTGGCCAGAATGACAGTAGAACAGAAGATTTGAAGCCGGTGGGCATCGCCTCTAGTGTGCGTATTCAAATGGTCAGTGAGGAGGAGCTGAAGTCTGATGGAGGCAAAACGGGGAGGCGCGAGTCACGTCGCAACCTGGCTATGCGGCGACGTCAGTGTCTGCTGGCTGAGGCGTTCCTGCAGAGGGAAGCCCTCAAGGACATGACCGAGGCTGTCGGACCACCTGAGGAGTGCTATGAGTGGCAAGCGCTGTTAAAGTGAGTGGTCTTAAGTTTATAGACGTTCAAGTGGAAAACGCGTTTGTGATTATCAGTGTTTAGTTTGGTCGACGGCGAGCAGGGACCGCTGCTGAAGCTTAAAGTTTGATTTGCCGTTGCATCGAGAGAACGTTGCACTGTAGTGAACGTCGTTTGTTTGGCAGCCATATGAGTGGGTAAAGTTCTCTAGATGACTACCTCGTTGACTTACATGAACACGAGTCCCGAACGATGGGATGACGCGTTTTCACAGGAATTATAAATATTATTGCTAGAATATGACGTGAGGCAAAACATTATTCCTGACGTTCGCGTATTAGAATAATATGTAAATGAAGATTATAGTAGGTTTCAGCACCGAAACTTACAATTCAGGCCATATTTTCTGATGATTTTCTACAGAATTCTTTTCGATGACGAGACCTGTTTCTTTGAGAGCAAATTTATGGGTCATATGCCTTTGGGTATTTGTAATTATGGTCGCTCAAAATTTGCTATGTTCCACCATCGCTATTTACAATAACGCCCTATTGCAACTTTGTTGCTTCTATTTTGTTATTAGCGAGTTAACACTCTTATAAATTGGCAGGCCAAAATTATTTTCACAATTATAAACACATTGGACTTTTACACAATATTTGTTCGCATATGAAAAACACAATTCAGACAATACGATACCGAATGAATTCATTCGCTACTCAGATAATTTCCAACTTTTCGTCGTGCTCCTCTTTGGATACTCTTTTGAGAGACCAGTTTTTGGATTGATCTCTTGCTTACGCTGAATCTTGTAACTCTCTAGGATTGCAAGGTTCACTGTGATTTTCTTAGATCTCTCTACATCTCTTTTCATAAGATTAAATTTGAAGATCTCCGAAATGCCCTCCAGCCCTAAGTTGGAATGATATACTCCTTTTTCATGTGCTTATTACGCTTTGAATGCGGATTATGGCATTTTTAACTTTCCCATCCATATATAATCACATATGTATTTCAATATTTCCCATCTTTAATCATTCCAAGGAAACTTTCAAGTTAGTGAACATAATCATGACGGATTTTATGTAACAATTTGATTTCAAGCTCACCCATGGTCATTTCAAGGCGTCGATTTTCTTCTAAAAATTTGGCCCTATCATTTGTGAACATCTTGATCTACTTATTTTGTTAACAAAATGAAATAAACATACTGAAATTCATGCAAAATTTATTAAGGTCAAGATCAATGTTGTGTCAATCATAAAAATATTTCATTTGATTGGTTATGACATCTCATTGCAATTAATTATGAATAAGACACATATTTGAAGTGCTTTATTTTTTTTTCTTTCTATATCCGACTATTTGTAACGTGAAATTTTCCCCAGCGAATATAATTTTTAGTGGTCTTGACCTGGGAGGTATACCTTCTTTTTGTTGAAATAAAAGATTTTTTGTTTTGTTAAGGACCATTTTTTTCGGTTCAATGCTGTCCTGTTTTTCAGCATCTAAAACTTTCTTCTTCAATTTTTATCTTGGTTCATAACGTTCTTTCTTAACTTACTGTGCGCGTGGGACCCTGTGCGGGAACACTGTTGTGCGTAGATTTCGTGTTTCCTTACTCCGTACTAAATGGTGCCTTCATCCTTTTTCTCTTTGAACAACTTTGTTGTGGTAAGGGAGGCTAAAACTAACTGGTAATCAATCGATTATTCATTTTACTTACGACGTGCAGTTGCCTGTTTGTTAATAATTCTGCTTTTGTCACACTGTCACTTCAATTTAAAAATTAATTCTGCTCGTTTCACTTCTGCTCGCTATATTTGATACCAAAATTTTTACTCAAACCTGCATTGCTCTTCGAACAACCAACTTTTTCGACGGCCTTGCTGAAACATCCAAACTTCAACAAAATTTTATAAATTCACAGTTTATGTATTCACAAGTTTATATATTCACACTATCCCCTCCTGTATTAAGGAATACTATTATTTTAGCCAATCCTAATCTTCCCTCAAATTATGTGCTCGTGTAAGCCAATGAATACACCTCTTTTTGGTCAGATTCTCTGCACATTTTCAGTCACCATGTAATACAAAATTTTTGTTCAAGTCTACTTTGGGTGTATATTACACTCATGCAAAAATGTCGAGCTTAATCGCGTTTCCAATACCTCTGCCATCCTAAAAAAACTGTAGTCACCACAAGCATTAACTTTTACCATGTAATCGCCTTTCTTCACGCATAAAAATAACTCCTGATAACGCTCCAAATTCTGCCGTATGCAACCTGACCCAAATTTTTAATGTCTCACAAAAAGAGCTCCGCTATAGTTTTACATTAAAGTTGATCACAATTTTAGGATACATGTTGACTACAAATCGAATATAAAAAATTAATCTTCCTCTTATTAGCTTCTGTTCGAAAATTTTTCTTAAAAAGGCTACCACGTATAAAGATATATATTACAAATCGTTTGTGGTGAGTGATCTAATTTTTAATGGTGGATGAGTAGGGAGAGCGTTAGTCATGTTTGAATAGCCTAGGAGTAGAAAGCGTCAGTAGTGAGGGGTTCTCTGTTTGACTGACGTGCAACTTTGAAACTAGCGTATGGAAAGGGTATACTTCATTTTCATTAGCTTGTCAGACAAGAGCTGCAATTAAATAGTCTTTGCAAATTTACTCGTTTTTCCGTATAATTTGGCTCGCCTCCCGAGTGGTAAAAGTTCCGAGGTTTGCGATAGTGAAATACCTACGGCTACATAGATTTCTACAGAACTTGTATTGCAATTATTCTGGATCGATATTTTGTGATCTTAAGCAGAACGAAGCTATACAATAGTTTTGTCCCACTGGGGGATACAACCATAGTATCTATGGGAATTAGAACTCCCAGGAGGAATATGTGAGATCGCCAGCTATAGGTTAGGTATGTTTTCCTATTGTTAAAATAGAATAATTTTTTTTATTTTGTTACGGGACATCTTTTTCGGTTCACTGCTATTGTGTTTTTAGCACCTACTACTTTCTTCTTCAATTTTT
The DNA here is from genome assembly GCA_014220935.1 of Platorchestia sp. MABIK. Classification (NCBI taxonomy): domain Eukaryota; kingdom Metazoa; phylum Arthropoda; class Malacostraca; order Amphipoda; family Talitridae; genus Platorchestia; species Platorchestia sp. MABIK. Next base: position 44,937 of record JACJUY010006257.1, on the reverse strand, counting down.
ATCTTGTTTCATTAACGTTTGTCTCAACTTACTGTTTCTGTGTACCTTCTGCATTGATTCCGCGTTCTCTTAAAGTCCACACTAAATGGTGCCTTCCTTCCTCTTTGGAACGCCTTTGTTGCGGTTAGCGAGGCTTAAACTAATATTTAATCTAATCTATATATTTACATTAATTGCCTCTTTATTCTCGCTGTATAAGGAACGAAGGTAAAAAATCTGGATAGCTTTCGTCTATTTCGACTGTCTGCTTGCAGGTTGTTCTGGAACAGCCGCGAGTCAACGATGGAAGTGCAAGTTATGGGTCAAACTTTCCCCTACTGCTGGCAGTACAGCGGCGCCGCTGCCGCCACCCACTCGGTGTTGCCAGTGCCGCTCATCTACTCCGCGTCCGGAGGCAGTGTTGAGCAGGTGATGTTGCGCTGGTTGTAAATTTTTAAAGGATTGCGAGTGATTCTTTCATGTTGCAGTTTCTTAAACAGATTTTTTATGAACTTTGTTTTATTTTACGGAATTTGATGACAATGAATTTCTGCGCTCGCATGAAGTAAATTTCTTACGAGCAAAATTTTTATTACTGCTGCAACGAAATGCATTGTGATGTATCAACATATTTTCTCAATGTTCATTCATGCAATATCTTTTCATGGTAAAATCAGTACCTGTTTATATTTTAAAAACGCAAGAAATTACTGTGATCTTTACAATACAAAATTTACTGCTGTAGACGAGGAATAAATGTGCGATAACCTGTGAAACAATACCTTCACTTATTCTTTCAAGAAAAACTTCGCTTCTTTAACTATTACCTCAAGAGGATACAACTATTGTATCTATGGCAATAAGCGCTTCCAAACAGAATATGTGAGGTCCCGAACCTAGAGTAAGGTAGGCTTTCCTTTCGTCGAAATAGAATGTGTTTTCTGTTGCGGACTATTTTTTTTTAATGTACTGCTGCCCCATTTTTCAGCAATTAATTATTGTACTTTTTACTTCAACATTAATCTTGTTTCATAAACTGTTCATAAAATGCAATGCGCAGAGGATTTTCTGTGAGAACATACATAAATTATCCGCTTCCCTAACTCCAAATTAAGACTTTTTTTGTGGTTAGGGAGACTTAAACTAGCTCATATCATCATCTGCAGTAATTACCTGAGTAATATTCCTTTATAAATTCGTACTTGTAATCAGTTCTTTACGAGCAGACGTCAGAAGAAATTTCTAGAAAGCCAGCGCCACCCTCCGCCTGGGTGACGTCAATGTTGGCGAGGCAGCTTGTGGTGGCCGGCTGTGTGTCTCGCAGCGGCGTTGTGCTCGCCTCCTCGTCTGCCCTGTGCTCCGAAATGTTCCAGGTGATTCTGGCGTGCACCTCCTGTGATATTCCAGGTAATATGGCTCACTCTCCCTTCTGCACCGAGACATTCCAGGTAATGTGGCTCACTCTCCCTTCTATATCGAGCCATTCCAGGTAATGTGGCTCACTCCCTTCTATATCGAGCCATTCCAGGTATTGTGGACCTCTCTCTTCTGTACCGACACATGCTAACTGCGGAAAGTTAGTTAGATGAGCTCAAAATTGCAGCTCAGTGTTCATCGTTTTATGAATGCGCAGAAGAGCCACATTCAATTTCAAAGTATTACTTGTGTTGGAATTTTTAGGATTGGGTTTTCTGTGAATACAGCACAGCAGTACAGCTTATTTCTGTGTGTTATAATTGTGAACACCAGCTGTTGTAGTGTGTTTAAGGGAGTCAGGTTTGTAGATATGTGGGCTCCATCTTTCCCTTCCTTTTTGAAACGGTGTTTGATGCAATCGAATTGCCAGGTGAGTGTCGTGGCTACCATCGTCATCGATCAAAGTTTATTCTATTTCGTTACTCGCGCTACAGTTGATAACTCACAAACGATAACAATGGTAACATCTGAAAGAGAAAATTTACGCAATTTTGTTATATTATTTGTACAACGTGCACGTTTACTGAACAACTTTTGGCTTTAACTTCATTAATTTTTCAATTGAGGCATTCAGCTTTTGAATTAATATAAGCAAATTTAAAGAAGTAGCTAATTTATATTCCTAGTTCTCAAATTCTCTACTCATCGACTCTGTTATGGCTGATCTTGAGGATTAAGACTTCTAAAACTCTTAATAGGCTCAATTCCTGTAGGCCTGTGATGTATGACTGTCTCCATAAGTGTAACTGCTGAGGGAAAATCATCCCCATGTATATACGAGTACACTTACCTTCTACTTTTTGCGGATAGATCTTTGATTCAGCTCTTATTTTGACGACTGTGCTTTCAAAGATGTTATTTTGTTATGACTGTTAGTGAATGAGAAGGGTTGCACTAAAAAAGTACTTTGTGGTGGGTTGAAATATCTTTCAATAAGTTGTCTATATCAAAAGTAAAGCTTTCGAGGTCAACTCGACTCATTATACACCACTAGTAATATGTACAAATTTCTAAGGAAAATCTTTATTGCGAAGCAAATTTACAATAAAAGAAATAGAGAAGAAGTATTTAAAAACATTTACTCTGAACGTTTCGAGCCTAGGCTCATTCTCAACAAAAAGTCTGCAAATCAGATAATAGACAAGTCCATTGGATCATTTTGGATCAAACGTACCATTGGATAATTTTTTTGATTTAAAGATGTGCTCCCGACCGGCATATGATCTTCCCTCGTCTATAATTTCAGTTGTGCGCATTGTGCATCGCAGTATGTGGGTTCCACCCACCGAGCACTTTATGTCAGGGTTGTTGAACATGCAGGTCGAAGTCATCGTACAGGGCGCTTACTTACTTCTCCTACTCATTCTAGTATCATATCTAGTATCATTCTAGTTTGTTTTTCGTGCTTGTTTTCTGCGCTTCTGTTATTTTGAGCGTACTGACTTGTTTATTATTTTATTTGCAGACTTTTTGTTGAGAATGTGTCTAGGCTCGAAACGTTCAGAGTAAATGTTTTTAAAATACTTTTTCTCCATTTCTTTCATTGTACAAATTTCTTATTCGTTCCAGAAATTAGAGATGAGTCGAGTTACACTTGAAAGCTTCACTTTTATCAAAGACTAGGCACTTCTTGAATGATGCTTCTATCCATATTGATGATACGTTTTTCGTAGATCACGTTTCCCGAAACAAAAGACCATAAACGTTGCTCTGAGCCGTTGATGTTTGTTTGAAGGGCGTAATGAGCAGCGTGGGCTTGCAAGGCATCGTTGTCCAATGCTACCCTGAGCTGTCGAGTACTGCCTTACACTCGCTGCTGCACGTGGCGGACGGAGCAAGAACTGCTCTGCTCTTCACAGATGTGCACCTCCTTCAGGCGAGTTTGTGCAGGGAAACCCGATAGATAGAGCACTCTCGTCCACTCTGTGTTTGATATACTGTGTACTGTGTACATGTTGAAGATATTATGCCGAATATAGGTGAATAATTTCATTAGTGCTTCTCTTCATTAGGGCTTGCTGGCAGCACGGAGTAGACCAAGATAAAGAATGAGATTGCTCTATAATATGGAATAATGTTTGGGTATAATAGCGTTACTCAATTTTTTCCAAATTTATGGGTGGACGAATAACTTATAATTGAAATAGCGTTATACGTTTGAATGTTCACCTGCACTCGTCATAATAGTTGAAAAATCCTCACCTATATTTTTTAAAGCTCGCTGTTTGAGAAAGGGAGTAATCCAATAGTTGAAAAGCTATTTTACCGACAGGGCAGTCGAAAATGTCTTTTGTATAATTAGTCATTCCGCTTTTTTTCTCTACTCACCTGTAGTTTTTTTCGTTTTATTCTTTCTTTCATGTAGTTTTATTTTTATTTTATCAAACATCTGCGAATTATATCGGGCGACTCACTTATTTCCACAAGTATACATTGGAATATATATACAGGTACACACGCAAATACAGGTCTGTCCGTATTGGTGGTGTCTCTTAAAACAAAAGCATGGGCTGCCTGCACGGAGTAACTTGGTCACTACAATCCATCAGCAGGCGTGTGTGCTGGAAGACTTGTCGATGTCCTTGCTAGGCGACGGGACGCTGGAGGAGGCTCAGAGTGCACCAAAGGACACGTCTCTGCCGTACCCATGTCGTTTCTGCTTCACGGTCTCACGTGACGCCTTTCAGCGTCTGTCTGGGCACTTTAAGGTAATGCACTTCAGTTGTAGTTCAAAATCGGTGTAGTGTTTCGTCCAAAGGTGCGCTGTAGTTCAGCGCAGTATATTGTGCCGATAGTTCTGGATTGATTGATTTTGACAACTAGCACTTGGCGGTAGTAAAAACGCTGTGCGCGCTACTGCAGCAGGTACGTACTCTCAGTACATAGTCAGTAGCGACGACTAGTGGCAACTAGAAGTTTTTCCGCATTGAGTTCACTAGAATAGTTACTCCAGAGCGATAAACTTGCTGTGAAATCAGACATGTGTCGGTGCTCACACTCTATGCGCTATGCTGTTTGAACAGCGTCGATATTGAGTCGTTAATATTACAAAACATGCTCGATAATCTCCATACGAGCGTAATAATAGTTGAGAGAAGATTCAATGATTCCGTTCAAGTATGATCGACGATGTGGGAAATCTGTTTGATTTGATCTGTTTGAATCACTTTTCATGATACACATACTCAAAATGCTTTGTATTACGAAATATGTCAGTAGACATTGAATGTTTTGGTCATGTTGTAGCAAAAATTCCCAGGCAAGCTCTCCATTGCTTCTTAAGTATTCACCCGTTCTTCTAGTGCGACAAACAGGCATGTCAGAACTGTGCAGTTGTTTGTCTGGAGTTAAAATGCGTCCGTGTTTTTGTTCACATATCTCGCAAAGCGAGAAGCCCTTGTTTTCATGAAATTTGACTCAATAACGGTTATTGAATTATTATATAAGTAATATTTTTTTCACTATTCATCATTCCGTGTAAAAAATATTCGGATAAAATATTAAAACTACCATACCCTTTATGTAGAGTTGTTATGAGTGACAATTAATCATCGTCACTTAGCACTTGGTGAAAGTTACTGATTATTAAAAATTCTATATGAATTATTTTTTGTACTCCAAAATGAGATGACTCTCAGTTGCACAACCAAAATTTTTTCCTAACTATTTAGTCTTTCTTAAATGCGTCCGTCTCTTTCTTAGGCTGTGGTGCATACTGTAATGGGCATGGAAGACACGGAGGACCTTGAAGAATTGGGCCTTCTGCTGGCAGAGGTACGGCTGAGGGCCGCTGGACTGGCTGACGCTGGGCCGCTTGCTCTCAAAGTCATGGAGGCGCTCACGTTCGTCCGTCAGCTGCTGTGTGGCCCTCTGCAGCGGTGCTGCGGTGGGTCCTGGTCAAGCGATGCGGTCCGCAGCTGCATTGCCTTTCACTGCGTTGCCGGCATGCTGCATCTGCTACCAAATAGTGACTGGGCTGTTTGGGCATAGCCGCAATAGTGCTCGTGCGCCGCAACAGGCCAGTGTGTGACATAATTTACGCGTTGTATGTTGTAATGTACTGAACAGAAAGAGCTGAGTGTATTTGCCGCAGTTACCCAATATCGTCCTTTTTGTGATCCTGGCCACATTGCACAAGTCAGCCGACTTTCATGAATGAAGTTAGTTTTTATGAGTGTCTAATTTTCAGATGCTAGACGTCGACCTATCTCGTACCCATTTATTTATGGCTCTAAGCAACAGAACTTGCTCTTGTACGGAGAACCCTATTCTCACTAACGTAGCTAACATGAGAGTGAAAACGTCTTTTGTTGTTGCTCAGTCATGCATCTCCGAAATGGTTGTAAAATCCCCTTTATTTTTTCTTTCCCAGTAATCTAACTTTATTGCTTGATATTTTTGTTCATCAATCAACGCTCAAATCCAAACATTGGATTTAATTTTTTTTTAACATAGTCAAACTATATAAGGGTGGTGATCAAATTAATAGTTTGAATATGGAAATGTACTGTTAAAACGCGGGTGTATCATCTTATGTGGTAGGATAACATGTATAGTAATAATAATAAGTGAGCAAGGTGCGGTGTTAAGACCATGATAATAAAAAGCGCTATACTCGTACTAATCCTACCTTACCAGCAGACCTGCACACTCTACTGCGCATACTGAGCGAGTGTTGCGAGAAGGCACTCGCGCCATCACGCAGCGACCTTCTGAGCAATGTCCCCGGGGAGCGCCGCTGCTCTGTAGAGAGTAGTGTCCTTGCCTTGCTCTCACCTCTGCTGGACGCCCCTTCCCGCGCCCTGCTGCAGCGGCGTCTGCAAGAGATCTTCTCAACCTCCCTTGAGCGCACAGCGGCGCACGAGCTGGACGAAGTAGACTTTGAACAACGCTTCGTCGAGGCGAGTCTTGGGTGCCTCTGTAATGCATTTCTTTGCTATAGTTTTTGCCTTGATGAAATATGTTAAATTATTGCCTTAAGTTTCCTACCTTCAGTTAACTCTTGTTAAAGAGTCGAAAGCATATAATTGATCAGTGGGAATTTATGTACGGGATATTGGAGTTCATTATTGTATTCTGAGGGCAGAGTTAAGTGAATTTGGCTGTAGGTGACAGTAAAGAATGTGTTCTTCGGAGCTAAAGGCAGCTGATAATAATCTACTCTATACATGGTTAGTCTGAGGGATTCGTTGATCCACGGAGCACCTGTTTGCTGAATTAGTTAGGCTTCATCAAATAATATAGAGCACGCTAAGAACAAGCAAGCTAAGAGCTTGCTTCATCAAGATTAGAACCTTGAGAATCCGAAAGAGAATATTAAGATTCACCCAGCTACCTTCTATATACTCATGAATTACAGTAAATTTTTTGGGAGAAAACTGTTGCATTTAGGCGTGTTTCAAATTGGTTTTTCCTATTTGCATTCAAACTTTGCTTGCACAGAGCTCACTAATAGCTCGTGATTATTTATCTTGATGTAGCGATGTGAGTATTGGATAACTGTATGAAAATTTGTTGGTTATTATTTCTGAAGGAGTGTGAATGACTGGAAGATATATAGGATAATTACCAGGTTCAGTAACAATAACTATCTAGTAAGCATAATCCGGGGATAATGTAGGCAAGCGATAAGGAAAGTGAAAGTAGACTAAATTTAGCTACAAATTAAAAACATCACAAGTATAACGTAGTGCTGGAGTACAGGTATAACGTATTATAGGTGTGGTGTGTATCTTATATTCTCAACTTCGGATCCAGGGATTATAAGACGATACCCGAAAGGGTTCTAAGGTTACCTTCCCTCCTATTGCAAGTAGATGAAGTCGTAGGACAAAACCTACTTTATTGAATCGAAGCAGAGAAGATAACACAACAGGGGAGGTGTAACTTGATAGCGCAGGTTAGGTGTGACTGCTTAACCTAACACGAACTGGCGTTCGGCCTCACGGCCTCCTGCCTAAGTGGTGAAGGCCGGGTCACCTCACAGCTTGAGGACCGGCCTCCTATCTAACTTAGTGTTGTGCTGACTTTAAAAAGGAGGCAAAAACGCTCAGAGTGAACACGTGGTGGAATCACGTGTTGTGCATTATCGGAAAGATCCATAACTGGGCGGACGTGACGAAGAATTGAAATTTAATATTTGAGAGGGAATCTTAGCGACAAGGTGAATAGTGAACACATTCTCAGACTCGCTTTTTACGTTTCGAGTCAGTGCATCAGTAAAATATTGATTGTAATCGTTGAATTAAAATGACTGAAGGGTCAAACATGATAATCTCCATGGCAGTACAGATATAAAGTATCGTAGGAGCATCGCAGGTATACAGTATCATTGGAGTATCACAGGCACACTGTATCGCAGGAGTAGAACAGGTATATCGTATTGTAGAAGTAGCACATGTATATTGGATCGTAGGAGTATCACAGCCATACCGTGTCGTAAAGCAGGTATATCATACTGGAGGAGCGTGACAGGTACATATATCGTATCGTAGGAGTATCACAGGTATAACGTATCGCAGAATTAATGAGATCCAAAAATGGCTTCATGCTGTTCTTCATTTGAACTGAACGATGGGACTCCCTACGTTTTCGAGCTCCTGCTTGAGTTCAGATGCAAATCAAATTTACTGGTTATACTGCAATATTACTGGTAGAGATCCAGTGTCAGCTAACCTGCGCCACATTCTCCACAACGAGTTAATATCCAGAGTTCAAACCTACGCTGTTTCTGTATTTAATTTGTATCATAGTTGCATTAGAGAGTGATCACTAAAGAAGTAATATTAGCAACTTTGTGTTACTGAATAATGGTGAGATACTTGCAAAAATTTCAGCAACATTGTGCTATAGGATCCCTTCAGAGCGATCCACTATCGTTTCTGGGGAAATTAGCGCTTTCTAGGGGAAAAATTTGAAGTTCCGAGTTGCATGCGCTGGGGATCTTGCGTGGGAGCATATTTTGTATAAAGATTCCCGGTTCCCTCAACTCCTTACTAAATGGTGTCTTCTTATCTCTGGAGCACCTTGTTGTAGCAAAAGAGGCTTAAACAACTGATCTAATCTAATCTTAATCTGTCCTGTTGAATAATAGTGGGTTACTTGCCATAATTTCAGCGACATCGTGCGGTTGAATAAAGCTAGGAAATAAAAGGTTGAAAAGAACACGCAATTATCAGTCCACAAAGAAGGATCACCGGTACTACGACGATGCCCACTTCTCACGCAGGTTGTTCTTTTGAAACGCAGTAACTCGTATGGGATTAACATTTTTTACTTTATGTTACACCCTCAGGCTGGTGTTTTAAATGAAACCATCTATACTGATCATTTAACTGTTTTTAATTTCATAACAACTTAGTTCTTGAGAACTGTACATCTTCTCTTCGTCTGTAGGATTAGCACTCATGTACTGTGCATCGAGAAAGAATTGTGTACGCGCAGCTCCGAAACATTACGAGAAAGTAGCTAATTCCTATAAGAATATCTTTGCTAAATATGATGAAGTATGCACCCATTACTCATCTTAGTTTCACAGTAAAATAAGACCACAGAGGCAAGCCGAGTAACCCCGTTTTCGAGTTGCTGCCGAAGTCCCATGTCGTTAAACACTAAATAGGCATAGGTGCCGGGTGGGAGTAGAGTAGAAATAAAAGTTACATTCTTTTCAAAATTATAATTAGGTCTTTGATGCCTTTCCTTTGTTGTGGAATACCTCAAGGTCGTAGGCAGAAAGAAGGGAATTACTGTAAGTTGGTTTCTTTCTCTGGCTTTTTATGAGTCAGGCAGTTTTTTCGTACTCAACCTCTCAGGTGCATACAACTATCGTATCTATGGAAATTAGCACTCCCAGGGGGATTATGTGAGGTCCCTAGCTAAAGGTTAGGTAGGCCTTCTTTTTCTTGAAATAGAATAGGTTTTTGTTTTGTTACAGACCATCTTTTTTCGGTTCACTGCTGTCCTGTTTTTCAGCACCTACTACTTTCTTCTTTAACATTGATCTTGTTTCATGAACTTCTTTCTTAGCTTACTGTTTTCATGCACCTTGTGCGTAGATTCTAGGTTCCCTGAACTCAATACTAAATGGTGCCTTCATCATTCCTCTCTTTAAATATCTTTGTTGTGGTAAAGGAGGCTAAAACTTTCTTATAATCAATCATTTACGTGTTCATACGTAGCATTTGTTATATTTTAAAGTACTGGGACACCGAACGTTCTACTTCTCAAATAATTCCCATTGTTATCTAAAAGTACTGTGTTCTCGATTTTGTCGTAAATCCACATGGTTTTTCATTATCCATCTACTTCTGAAAAATTTGATTCTATTCTTTATTTGCTTTTGGTTTAGATTGGTGATTGCGCTGTAAAATAAGTACATTATGTTGTGTGCTGCGTCCACTCCCACATCAGTGTTACAAAGAGCAAGGCAATTGGTGAGATTTTATTTTTGACGCTTTGACAGCATTGGGTGGAAATTTTGTCGCATAGTCTACGGACTAAATCATTAATATTTAACTGTTTACTCTACTCCTATTCTATCCCATATTTTAATCTGCGATGTGAATCTGATTTTTTGAATAATCAGCAGGAAGACCTCTTCAAAATCTGGGGATAAGACCACCCTGGAATGTGGGGCGGTTAACAAATATTCGCGCAATATAAAATTGTTTGTTTAGCGTGAACAAAAATTATTCATTCGCACAATTCTGAAGACGTTCACATTAATTAAATATGCAAAGAAAATGAAAATACGCTTGGGAAAAAGATCAATGGAACATTCCTTTTCTACGTTGAAACGGTGGCATTATTCGCGCTGAACAAAGAAGCATTATTAAACACTAAACGAACATAACATCTCTTATTCTTAACATGTAAACAGCCGTCATTTACTGAGACAGGAGTCAAATTTTTATACTCTTTTTAGTCAATGCTGTGAAGGTTTTATTTTGCCTCTTATTTCATTCTTCCTTACATATCGTCTATACATGTTGCCTGGAGCTCTTGGTCGCATTTCCATTTTCAAGCTACACCTCAAATTTTTAAACGGTTCAAGTATTGAAAATTATTTGGCCATTCAAGTGTGTGGACTTCCATTTCAGTTAAAAATTTGATTCAAAATTTTCTAATTTTTTTAAATATGGAAGTTTTTTCATTCTGCCGTAATTACACGCTAAAAGAGCAAAAGTTGTAACTTAAAATGGGTAGTATGTGGTTGTCAGCCTAAAAATAACTATTGATAACAAATACATAATCTGGAACGTTGTGCGAAAAAAATTTAACAATTATGCTTAATTACTGCTTAAATGTGAAAATCTGCAGATTGTAGACTTGAACATTTTCTCGTCGCTAAATAAAATAAAAAGATTTCGTTTGTATCACATATTTTTTTATTTCCTTTGCGTTTATTGTACATTTATTCATTATGCGCTCGTGTAGAGTTATTTTATGGGTAACAAATTTTTAGAATTTCTTGGAGGCTTGTTAAATGAACGAATTGATAGCGTATGAATGTGTGTGCTCCTAACTCTATGCTCTCTGATTGAGTTGAAGTACGGAGCTTTATTTAAATCGGAGCGAGCAATCTATATAATTATAAAATTCTAATAACCTTATCTGTTAGTTTGCTTGCTTGGTAGTCTTGCCTGCTCGTGTCAGCATTCGCACTCTGCTCTCAGGTATAATATGAGGCAAAATTCATCACGCTGCATTGAGAAATGAGATAGGAAAAATTTCAATTTCGTTTTCAAATTGCAGATAAATCATGCCATTCACTTTATACAGAGTTTCGAAAACTATAAGGACACTTTGACAGCAGATTTAAATACGCTAAACGAAGACGTCTTTACTTCTGGTAAGAATTCAAACATTCTTCGTTTTCGAGACATTAAATCTCGAAGTTGAAAAAAGGCTATTTAACTATGAGGGGGGAGGGGGCAGTCTCCAGAGTTGCAGGTGATGGAGCTCAACTCTGTGATCTTTCTAACTGAATTGGAATCGCAATTCGTGATCATAATGGACGCCCGCTACATCAATACAGATCTGCTACCTATACAGAAATGATTGAGCACTCGCCTATTATCAGAAATGATCCTTGCGGCGTTAACTCTTCTGCCAGCAAAATTAATTTCTGTGGGTTCGATGTTGGTTAAACGATTCATTTTGTATGTGCTTCTTAGCAATGTTCACTGGTAGCAGACGACTATTAAAGTGAACAAATGGGGCCATAATTTGAGGGTCTAAGATACTACAGAGAGTGAGAAATTTTCCTAGAGAGCTCCAACCTTTACTATTTGTTATTTTGAAAAAGATGAAGTTTTGAATTTTTACTTATCCATGAAAACCTGGTTCTTCTGGGCTTTTATATTTACTGTCTTAGTGCATACTATTGGTTTTCGATCACCCTGTAAATACTGTATTACATAAGAAAAAATTGACGTTTTTATTGGTCAAACGTATAATGTTCACCCTTTCTCGTTTACGTAATTTTGCTGAACTTGATCACTTGGAAACAGTAATGGATCATGAGGCATGAAATAGTGGCACACATAACGAAGTGATGATAGCCTTATTAAATAAGTATGATACATGCGAAATTCCGAACAATCGATCTTTTAACGCTTTTGGTTCGACTTATACGTGTTAATTTGAGGTGTATCAGATCATGTTAAGAGAAAAATAGTAAATCCCGCTCACTGTCTTGGATACATACGGCCTCTTATAAATATTCAATTCACGAAAGACAGATCCCATAGTTTCTCCTGCGAGTATTTTCAGTCAATGCTTCTCATTAAACTTGAATTTTTTACTTTCGTAGAAAATATGACCAACAACTGTGCATATGCTTATGAAACTCTGATGGTCTTATTTGTGTGCTTCAATGTTTGAATGTTTACGTGTTTCCACCATGTTGTGCTTTTAGTTATAGCATGTGACAAAATTACACTCTTTTTGCTAATGATAACGTGGAGCAAAATTTACAATCTTGCTTTTGGTATTGATAAAAGATTAAATATAACGTAATCGCAAGCTATATAATAATACGATCTATTACAAATATCGATTTACTGAAAGGTACTTGACAAAAATGGGTCAAAAAACAACGTGAAAAATTATGACACGATAATAAAGGTTAACGAAGGTGAAGCTAACGAGGAAAAAGAAAGATCAAGCAGCTATAGAGTGCTTTGAATTCAATTTTTTTTAAGGTTTTGAAAATTTTGGTTACGACCGCCGATGTTGTGTCATTTCTAGAGCCTTTCAGGAGTTCGCCATAGTCATTGGAATAACATCTTGTGAAACAATGATTTCGTGAGCTATTGCTGTCCCTAAATCTTCGAGGCTTGATCTGGAATTATTTCGTGCTGGATTCCGAGCGAAAGTCAAGAGGTTTGCGATGTTCTACCATCTTAATAAAATGATATAACGTCAAGATTTTCATAGGTGAAGAATTTGATAACCTTTGCGTAGAGAAAACTCTCAATCATTTCAAACTAAGATTTTGAAAACAGTCACAAAAACGCTTATTCATCCAAAAAATTACATACGTCATAGGCGGAAATCCACCGTGGCGTGTCAAACTGTAACTTTTTCTGATTGCAGTGGTCGTTCATGCAATTTACGCTGGTCACTGTCAGATCAGTATCAAAAAATTTATTTATTGGACTTCCCAATAAATAGAAATGCGTATCATCGTCACTGCCGTTCAAAATTTCTTCCCTATAGAAATACTCAACATTTTGTGCGGACACAAAGATGTTCGGGTTTCATAATCGCTCTCACCTAATTTGTAAGAAAAAAATGTATTCATTCTACATAGCTGTGTTCCATGAACTCGACTCTATCTTTTTCTATGCGTAGGGTGTAGGGACACGCCTTGTGCGTAGATTTCATGTGTAATTCTATTTCAAGTGGTCTCTTTTTCCATTATCTTTTAGAAACACCTTTATTGTTTGTAAAAGAAGCTCAAACTAACGTCTAATCAAATCCTCCCTTGGGAACACCTTTGATGTGATTAGGGAGGCTCAAATCGACTCATAATTTAATGAAAATTTTTTAATAACTTGGTTGCTATCTCTTCACCTGACCCTGCATGAATGACCAGACCCAGGTCACGGGTGGTCTAGTTTCGAAGTCAAAATTACAAATAAAAACAAATGGCCGTACGAGTCCCAAGGGTTCCAGTTTACATGTCTATAGTGACAGTAACGAAAGGTTTTAAAAATTTCTGCGTTTAAATATTTCTTTACCACAGCTTTTCATCTTGTTTCTTGGTTCTTGTTTTAGCCGCTGACGATTTTTTCATTGAGTTATTTCAAGATTGTTGATGATAGAATTTCTATTCCTTGTGCTTAGCTGGCAAGTGGTCGTAAAGGTGCTGAAATAAGAATGGTTGTGCGATACTTTGCGCAATGAGGGTAGCTCAAAAATGTGTCTGAGAAAGATTTCTCTTTCCTCTACCCGTTGACAGGTGTACTGTGACAAGAGCCTGTACCTGACGAAGCCGGTGGCGGAGAAGGCCCTGGAGCTCCACAGGGCGCTGAAGAGGGGCCCCGTCATCCTGCTGGGGGCCCCCGCCACCGGCAAAAAGACTCTAGTTCAGGTTTAAGAAGTTTGGTTATTTGAGTTATTTACGCCTGTCGTCGTTGATGAAAAATATTACAGAGTAATTTAAAGTAACGATAGCGAAGTCTAACTCATGCGGTGTGGAGAAATAGATGTCTTGAAAATTTATTGTTTACTCGGTGGCATACATGAGCGACCACTCGAAATTTTGTGATAATTTGACCATAATAAATAAATTTGAAAAAGTGAGTCAGAGCACTTCCAGTTTGTTTGGGCTCAACGGTCTCTTGTTTGGATCACTGGTAAAAATAGTGATCATAGATATAGGAGAATGGTGTTTCCTATAGGTAAAAATAGGAGACGAGTTATTGAAGATGTCTTAGTACTTATAATTTGTAAAGTTGATGTACTTGATAAAGATTGGCGTGGTTAAAAAAAATGCAATTCCTTCTTGCTGCATCGGGGCTGTATAAACTTACAGATGGTACACCAAGCTAGCACGGACGAAGATGGAGTTGCTTGTACGGAATTGCAAATGGTTTATCCAGCCTCACTCTCGCATCATCAGCTGTACGGAGGCTCCACCTGTAGAGGCTGTGTTCGGAGGTCCACAGACGGAATCATCACCAAAGCCTTCAGGTGAGTTGGTGACAAGTTTGGTCATGGCTTGCTGGAGTGGTGTGTAATGTGCTAGAAGTACGCTGTTCTATTTAGAAAGTTGGTTTTTGAAAGTTTCTCTCACATATCATGGAATATCTCAAATGCCCGTAATATTGCCTGATTGATTTTTTAGCAGAAAGTCATTTTTCAAAAATAGAGAACCCACAAAGATTGGTCGAAAAAACTTTTATGCTTAAAAATTGTTGTTGAAAATGGCGCCGTCGAATGAACATGGTTTTTAAAGCGCTCTACTAATATTTTTAATAAAAGCAAACTCACGGATAATGAAAACTAACCACGTAATTCCCGAGAGATAGGGCATGCAGCGGCGTTGTGCCCATGATTTACTTGTTTACAAATTATTGGGGAAAGTTTTCAACAGGTTTTAACTTTTTATTCTACATAAACAACACGTGTTAACTTCATTTGTAAAACGAAAAATTTTCCCATTTTGGCTCCGTCGTTTCATGTGAATATACTTCTCGTGATCATCTAGGGCTTTGTCTTCGATATGTATTATTTTCCTGCAGACGGGATCAAGGCTACCTGGTCCTTGACGGTGAACTGGACAGCAGCTGGTCAGTGTGCCTGCAGCAGGCCCTCATGGAGGGTGGTGCGCTGAACTTGCCTGATGGCGGCTTCGTTAAGCCATATTCATCTCTCAAAGTCATTTTCGTAACTTCAAACATCTCCAATGTGAGTTTATTCTTTTTGTATCTTACAATACAATCCTTGAATCTTTTAATTTGTGTGAGTACTCAGAGTGCATGTGTGTACACACAAACATTCGGAAGAAAAAATTTATAATTACCAGAGCTTTATCTTTGCTGGATGGAAACTTTGTCCGACTGGAGCTAGCTAGCATATATTTAGATGCGCGCACCGCAATGGACCGATTAGTTGTCTCTTGGGAGCTTACGATTGACAACTCCCCAAAATTCATAACTTTTTCGTTAGATTTAGGGAATTTAAAGAACAAGGACAGTGCGTCGTTTAAAAGTGGATTTTTATACGTATTATACAATACAATTTTGAATTGAGTTATCGATAATTGAAAATAAGGAAAAAATAATCTAACAAATAAAAATATGGGCTCGTTGTTCGGCTTTCATTCATGTCTTAGAGGATTGTAGTGTTATTAGTGAGCTGCAATTCGTAAAACTGCTGCAACTGATGCACTTATCTTATTACTCTACCGAACGCACAATAATTATAGTGTTTCGTATTACTGTACCGAGCACACCAGTTTGATGAGTGTCGTTCGCATCGCTGCTGACCGTATTATAGCGGTCTTCGGGGGAGAAAAATTTGGAAGGGCAGAACTGAAGTCAACAGACCTTGAGTGCTACGTTATTCTTCACACTACACAAATTTTAGTGCATTTATTGACACTAATGCCATTAATTTCGTGGAATGGTTTGAAATGCACGCCAACATCCTGACTTGCCTCCATGGTGTAGAGTCAAAGAAGAAACATAAACGTAAGAAACGTAAACGTAAGAAACGTTTTCGTCAAAGAAGAAACGTAACATTTTTTCTATGGGAACTAGGTCTATCTATAAAATTTAGCATACGTGTGTATTTTAGAAAATAAATAGGGGTTGTATTGGACACTTTTTTCCATTTTCGCCATAATTACGAAGATAATGGGAAGAAAGGGAGGGAGAAAATGGGCAATTTTCAAACCGCTTCATCTCAGAAATTAGTTGCTGTAGAGAAATAATTTAGGTGTCATTGGATGCGCAAAGAGTTGCTGCATGAAGAGACTGAGAATGGTTTTGAAATTCATAGTAGTTTAGTTTTTGTGAAGTTGAAATAATTCAAAGAGTTTTTCATTTTTCCGGAGATTTTTTGATGTAACTGAGAAACTATTATGAATTCCAACGACATCCTCTGAATCTTTATGCAGCAACTCTTTGCGCATCCAATGATACCAAAATCGTTGCTCTACGATTACAAGTTTCTGAGAAGAAGTGGCTTGAATATTGACATTTGCATTGTTCAAAAAAATGCATTTTAGTTTTGAAAAACAGGTTTTTTTCATTTGCAAGCTGTATTGCTCCGAGAAATCAACGCAGTTGACGTTGTGAAAGCTATTCTGAAATATTGACTTGACTTTTGTAATCTTTTATCGAAGTATTTCGTATTTCCTCGAAGAAACCGGTACCACAAGTGGGGGTAACCCACCGCTCAGGTGCACCTGAGGTGAGCTTCAATCCTAACTCAACTTAGCAGATGCAGTACCAGCTACTCTGAGCTTGACAGGCAGATTCAGCCAGTCGTTTGACATCTTAATCGCTTCGGCATTCATAATGAGCTCCTCCGCTGCCAGCAGTCTTATGTAGGTCCACAGAACAGGAGGAGGGGGGAGCGGTCCATGTGAGGTACCGAGCACTCGACGTTGCCAAATCGTAAAAGTTCTTGATCAGCTGAATGATAAATACATATGTCTTCAGAAATAAACAGTCGGTGAGCAATATCTAGCTGAAATAATATGGCACACGAGCGCCGACACGCCATGCGACCCTTTCCGCCGCTCCTTCTCCCCCCGTTTACTCGCCTTAAGTGCTTCAGATGCTTCCAAATTTTTTACTACATATTAACTGTTCATTGCTCAACCGAATTAAGCAATAAAAGAAAATTCGACAAATTTCGGACTTCCGACTAGACGGTGCTCTAAAAGTATTATCGATAATAATCTAGATGACTACTTTGAGCAAGGACTTGGTCTCATGCAGGCGCCAGAAAGTTTGCTGGCAAGATGTGAGGTCGTGATCCTGCCTGACGACCTGCTGACGTGGCAGTGCGTCCTGCACCAACACCTGCACACCGTCAGCGCTGAGGTGTCTGCTGCTTCCCTACGTCAAGACTCATCTAGGCTCCAAACCTCCCGGTCGTCCGAGCGCTCTTTGTCCTCCAGCAGCGAGGTTTCTGCGCTGAGTCGCGCCTTAGAGACTCGCCCATCTGCTGAAACCAACGTGCGTT
The DNA here is from genome assembly GCA_014220935.1 of Platorchestia sp. MABIK. Lineage (NCBI taxonomy): Eukaryota > Metazoa > Arthropoda > Malacostraca > Amphipoda > Talitridae > Platorchestia > Platorchestia sp. MABIK. Next base: position 27,276 of record JACJUY010006257.1, on the reverse strand, counting down.
TTGCTAGTCGCTCTTCTGCTGAAACCAACGCGAGTTTTACTAGTCGTTCTTCTACTGAAACCAACGTGTATTTTCCTGCACCAGCTCTACTCTGTGTGTGCTATAACGGCTCCACCTTCTCCGGTGTCTGGCGCGAGGGTGTAACGTATATACGCGCGCGATCGAGTCGTTGTCACATGTTGTCTGCATACTTGTGCTTTGAGTATAGGTCCACATGCTGTAGACCTCTCTCTACTTGTTGTCCAAATTATACTGAATAATTTTTATTGAAGCCAGTTTGTTGCGCATGCGTCTACAAGATATTAAATCTTAACATATGGAATGACTAAAGATTGCACCTAATCTTGGAAATTTAGTGGCGTTCAGTCAATAAAACTACAAACATTCTGTTTTAATAGGACGCTGAAGTGCACAAGAGTTTGATTTCTAACCTCTCCCAATTTGGAAAGCACTGCGCAGCTGAGTAAATGTGTCCAGGTATGCGAAGAGGTGTGTTGGTGTGTCTTGTGTCTGACGAGGAGTATTGGTATATCCGATATCTGAAGTAGTGTGTGTGTGTGTGTGTGGTACATCATGTATCTGAAGTGGTGTGTGTGGTACATCATGTATCTGAAGAGGTGTGTGTGGTACA
>JACJUY010006257.1:12630-26484 GCA_014220935.1 Platorchestia sp. MABIK | reverse complement strand
ATCATGGATCTGAAGAGGTGCGTGTGGTACATCATGTATCTGAAGTGGTGTGTGTGGTACATCATGTATCTGAAGAGGTGTGTGTGGTACATCATGTATCTGAAGAGGTGCGTGTGGTACATCATGTATCTGAAGAGGTGCGTGTGGTACATCATGTATCTGAAGAGGTGCGTGTGGTACATCATGTATCTGAAGAAGAGCGTTAATACGTCATATATGTGAAAAAGTGCGTTAAAACGTCATGTATGTGGAGAGGTGACTTAATACGTCATGTTTGGAATCAAATGCGTTAATACGTATGCACGTGAAGAGGTGCGTTTATATGCCTTGTATTGTATGTGAAGCAGTGTGTTGTCTGCGCAGCGTCTGTCGCCGCAGCGCCTGCGCGTGTCCGACTCGCTGAGCAGCGTGGGCAGCGGCGGCGGAGTGCGGCCGCCCCACCGCTCATTGAGCAGCATGTCAGCGCACAGCGGCGCCTGGAAACCTGAGCACTGCGCCCTGGTGGAGGTGCTCGCGCACTGGCTTCTGCCCCCCGTCATCGCCTTCGTCAAGCAGGAGTGCAAGTCCTATGCGTCCCGCTCCGAGGTGGCCCTTACTCGGTATGATTGTTTGTGAGGTTGATTGTGCTCCAATACCTCTGTGGTGCCGGTCATGTGGTTTACTGGTGATGTGATGTTCTTTATTGTGCTCTCTTACTTGTGATATTCCACGACGCCTTCCATGAACTCTGCTCACTCTGTTTCAGTTTTTTGCCCGGTTTCAGCCCGCTGTTTGCCCTGTTTCAGCCCGCTGTTTGCCCTGTTTCAGCCCGCTGTTTGCCCTGTTTCAGCCCGCTGTTTTCCCTGTTTCAGCCAGCTGTTTTCCCTGTTTCAGCCCGCTGTTTTCCCTGTTTCAGCCCACTGTTTTTCCTGTTTCAGCCCGCTGTTTTCGCTGACCCTGATGCTGGTGGAGGAGGCCCACAAAGGCACAGACGCCATCAAAGACCGCACCAGGTTGGCTACCTCGTGGACCGTCGCTGCCTTCGTTCATTCGACTGCCTTGTGCTGCGCTGCCGCCCTGCTCCCTCAGTTCTGGTCCCTGTTTAACGCTTTCATGAAGAGACTTGTCTTCGGTCAGTTTTTCCTTGGTACTCCATTCAAGTCTATTATAATATTTGTCTGTGGTCAGTTTTCCTTGAATACTGTATGGTTTCAAGTCTTCATGAAGAGATTTGTCTGGGGTCAGTTTTCCGTGAGTACTCTATTCAAGTCTTCATGAAGAGATTTGTCTGCGGTCAGTCATCCCTTGGTACTCTATTCAAGTTTCCATGAAAAGATTTATCCGTGGTTAGTTTTCTCTGCGTATTCCATTGAAGTCTTTATGAGGAAACTCGTTTTGCGGTGAGTTTTCCCTGGATTTTTCATATACGATGTCGGAATTTTTGACCCGTATTTAGTGGGACTGATAAATAGGTGTGATGCAACAATGTGTTTGGAGCGATTAGGAACTATCGTCAGGTTGTGATTATATCTGGAGCGAACCATCTGAAACTTCGGCAGTGGTGATGAAATTGGGAAAGTGAAAAATAAAGAGTTATCGTTCTTTAGTTCTTCGATGAGACATCAAAATTATGACCTCATAATTTGTAGATTGTATTGAAGCACGAGCTTGGGTTAAATTTTTTGGATGAATTTTTTTGCGATTGGTTTGAAATATTATCAGCGACATGTGAAAGTAATGTAATGTTAGAATGTAAAATTTGAAATGGGATGTGAGATTACACAGTATGATAAAATAATTGTATTCAAATGGCAGCAATACATTATGCTGGTGACGGGGAAGTTCTTTTTAAACAGTTCACAGGAAAAGATGCTATTCATCTGGCGCTCATGTGTAACTAGAATCCAAGTAGTTACTCTTGGTATCGATGTTTACTGTAATTTAAGGTCACACAAATGAAGTGGAAATATGTATCAATAGAATCCTTGCTTTTTGATTTGTGAGTAACTCTCGTATAGCTCCCCCCACAAACATTTGAAATTCTGGTAAATGCAATTAGGTGAGCAATTTAATGCATTTTGATCAAAATCATTTTGGTGAAGGTTCAGTATAAAATTGAAAAAATTCATTTCCCCTTTTTCCTGAGGCGTACTGCCTCGTGTTTCTTTTGTTGCAAACTTTGCATCCCGCGTTGACATTGATGTAAACATCTGCCTTCGTGTTGACATTTTCTCTGTATGTGCGTCTCTCACAGGTGAGGTGGCCGAGCACCCGCTCCCTGCCAGCTTGAGTGGCGTGAGTGAGGGCAGCTGCTGCTGGCCACGCTGGTGGTGGCAAGTTGCTGCTTTCCTGTGATCGCTTCCATGCATTATTTCTCCTATTTGTCCTTGGTTTTGAGGTGTTAATGACTCGAAATTGGGATGATGATGTCTTCAGTTCGTATTTGCAAAGTTGATCTTCATGTTCATGTTAACATGTTCAATGACCCATAGATATCTTAAACTTCGAGCCAGGTTGTCCTCTAAAGTGTGAATTACTGTGTTAGTGTAATATACTTGTCGTGATCAGGACCCTTGCTTACTGTGCTCTTGTTCATCGCGTTTCTAGGGTACGAATATCAAGTCTCTTGATAAATGTACGGAAAAATTTTTTCTCAATGGCCATTATAACCCCCAATGTCTATATCATTCTCGGTATGAAAGCTGCATTTGTGATATCCAGGTGAGCATTCCGTACCCGGCTGAGGGTAACGTACTCGACGTGATGTTCGACTGGCGGCAGCGTTCGCTGTGGCGCTCGTGGGCAGACGCCTGCAAACACGCGTCGCTGGAGGACAGCATTAGGGCGCCCCAGATGCTGGTCACCACACCTGAGAGCTTCAGGTACTCAGGCGCCTCACAGCTGGTCTGGTGCTCGCAAATGTCTCTTATTTCATTTTGCGTCGGAATTTTAAAATGGTCGGAAGCAGCATCTCAAATTTTACGCGCACAGGCGTACGTGTGTGTGCTGTGCATCGGAAGTGCTGAAAATGTCATGTAAAAATTACATCAGTGCAAGTTTTGGTGCCCCTCTCATCCCATCCTAGGCTCCGCTTGTGCGATAAGCCTGAAATGGACCTGATTCTTAACTTTGTTTTTACTCGTGTATCACAGTTAATTTCCTTTTTTATTATGGATGTTCTGATTGGTAGATAAAATTATGTTATTTTTGTACAACATTTTACCAAACACTTAGAGTGTCTCAGCCACAGGTATATCTTCTCTCGACCATGCCTTGCTGTTTAGTTCTTACCACCTATTGTACCGCATACCGACCAGCGTGTGAGAGATAAATTCATTCATTTTCTGCCACCCTAAACTTACCGTATAGCGCACAGTATCATCAATAGCCCCTTTTAGGAGGCATAGACAGGCGATGGGTTTAGGTTCATTATGTTTGTCTATCATATACCATGAGGACTGGCCCACCGAGAATAGAGACTCTTAGGTTACCTCACCTGTACATGGGGCGCAGGGCTTTGAGGCTTTTATCTTGCATGCCTGCTTTGCTACTTCCAGTTTTCATGCCTTCTTCGCTATCTCTTTTTTACTTTTTTCGTTTTTCTTCTTAGCTTACTGTTTCGATGCGCAGGGTGTCCTATGTTGGAACTCACCTTGTGCATAGATTCTATGTTTTCCTTAGTCCGTACTAAATTTATCTTCTCTTTTTTCTGTAAAAACATTTTAGCGTGAACGTAGCTCTAAACTAACTACTATATTACTTATGAGTTACTGTTATGGTATATGATTTATCCCTCTCAGGGAGATGTAACTATTGCATGCATCTATGAGAATTAGCGCTCCCAGGGGAAAAATGTGTGAGGACCCGAGCTGAGAGTTAGGTAGGCCTTCTTTTTGTTGAAATAAAACCCCTCAGGGGGATACAATTATTGTATCAATGGGAATTAGCGCTCCCAGGGGGACATTGTGAGGGGCCGAGCCGAAGGTTAGGTAGGCTTTCTTTTTGTTAAAATAACATAGGTTTTTGTTTTGTTACGGACCAACATTTTTTCGGTTCACTGCTGTCCTGTTTTTTCAGCACCTACTACTTTCTTCTTCATCTTTGATCTTGTTTCATGAACTTATTTCTCATCTTACTGTTTCTATGCTCTTTCTGCATAGATTCCACGTTCCCTTAACTCCATACTAAATGGTGCCTTCTTCCTTCCTCTCTTTGGATCTCATTTGTTGAGGATAGGGAGACTTAAACTAACTAATAATCTAATAATCTGTTGAAATAAAATGTTTTTGTTATGTTAAGGACCACCTTTTCTCGGTTCACTGCTTTTCTGTTTTTCATCACCTACTACTTTCTTCTTCAACTTTTACCTTGTTTCGTATACTTCTTTCTAAACTTACTTTTTCTAGGCCCCTTCTGCATAGATTCCGCGTTCCCTTATCTCCATACTATATGGTGTCTTCCTCTTTTCGGAACGCGTTTTTTTAGCGTTTAGGGAGGCTTAAACGTACATCTAATCTAATCTTTATACATTCACTACTTACAATTTTGAAAGCTTTGTCCGTAAAACTCTGATAGCCTTGTTAATTAATTTGAATGCTTGTATGGTAGTCTTCGTCCGCGCTCTGCATCCGTAATGACGCGCGGTAAAATTTTGTGTTCTGATACTAACGACTAATCTATTCTAATTTCTGTGAGAACATAACATAAAATTCAGCACTCTGCATTCAATGAAGACTTAGGCAAAATTCCAAACCCTGATTTTAGTGCTAATTAAATGAAAATTTCGCTTCCTCGTAATTTGTGTTGTAAGTACGTTGTATTACAAATGTAGACTTTTCAGAACCATAGTTCCCAGATATTAGTTATATCAATAAATATATAATATAACAAAATACTTGGGAAAACGACCTAGCAGGGCCAAAGGTTTATCAAAAACTAACAGATGCTAGACAAAACTTCAAACGACTGTTCAGTGCTGTGAATCCAATTTTGTGCTGAGAGATTTTGAAAATCACATCATTCAAGTTATGACTGCTACTGTCGACATAGTTTTAAGTCTGGTTTGGAAATAAATCATATTCTGCATCAGGTTAATTTCATGAGTTATTACTACCTTTAAATCCTCAAACTTCAATACCGAAAACAGGTCGCGCAGGAATCTCAGTGAGCGTCAAGAAGCAGCTAATGTTGAGCTTGTTTTAACTACACATCGTCAGGTCAAGCATGAAACTTACGTCGAAGAGATATCCGATGACGGGTGGATAGAGCAAACACTTTAGAATTTCACAGAACGGGTCGAAATCACTCACAGTAACGTAGCCCTCTTCAAAAATGTAAGGCTTAAACACACCAACATCTTCCATGGCCCAGACAGCAACCTCCGCAGGGTGCTAAGCAGCAACCTCGTTGGTGTAAATCAATAAGGATACTGCCAGACCACTACTGAAAGTTGTATTAAAAAAATATTCTCGATAGCTATAAGTGTGTTTCATCACTCTAACTTAAAGTAACTATTCCTAAATGTTCTTTAATTGTATTGCCACAAAGCAGTAGAGGAGTATACTAATCTCTCGCTCTTAATTCCTGTATATACATCAAAATTATTGCTAAATACTTTACAGAGATGGTAAGACTTTTTTATAGCCTAATTAGTGTTTCTTCTATAAACTTTTGACATTTGTCTCCTTTTCTGCCTGTCCCTGTATAAGTAAATTAACCCGAGTCAGAGGTTGTCTAGTATCATATTGAAAAACGGTTGTGTGTCTTTTTGTTTTTCTGTTTGTTTCTTTATTTCTATCGCGTCACACTTTCGGTATTAAGGAAATAATACGACGGCTCTAACCATCAAAGTATTCGACCATAACGATGAAAGTATTCGAGGAGCGTGACTGTTATGCAGGCTTCACTATGCCACAAGTATGGTTTTATCAGAATGAGTATTATTAGACTAAGTATATTTCTTTGGTGTCGGCATCTGAGGAATTAGCACCGGGAAAATTTGACAAGTAGTGGACAGCATTTCATTGAATAACCAAGCTAATTAACTAATTGCTCTACTTAACCGAACACCAGAAAATACCGCCATTTTTAACGGGCTGTGCATGCTGGTTTGCTCATGAATGGTTGGCGCAATTGATCCTTACATGACAGAGTGCAGACCCTCATTTCGACGCTGAGGCGAGCTGGTCGTCCCGTGCTGGTGGTGGGGGTGGGAGGCTCTGGGTGGCGGGAGGTGTGCAGGACCTCCTTATCATCTCAGGGGGACCTGGGGGCGCAACCCCAGCTGCAGACCCTCGTGGTCATCCCAGTGACTCGGGATCTCGCTGTGACTCAGGTCAAGGTGAGCTCTGCTCACCGAGCGGGGGCTCTCGCTTTAGTGTTGACATTTGTCGTGACGAGGTTTTTGGCCGACGACTGTTGTGAATGTTGAGTGCTTTGAATTGTTCTCCGCTGTTGTTAGGGCCTAGCACTCCCGACTGAACGATGTTACCAGCTGTAGCAGCGGGAAATTTTCAACTGTAACTGTATATCTCATCCAACTTTTCTGTGTTTGCTTGCAATACCATTTACACTTATTGTGATATAAAAAGTCTGAAACTCATCAAAAGTTGCATGACCAAATGTAACGTTTACCGCCAGCAAGGAAGACGCTACTGTGCAACCAAACCTCTGATTTGACGGTCAATAGATTGGGATTGATTTAATATTCGTAACATTAGGTTTTTTGTTCTGAGTTTGAATGGTGCGTGAAATACAGCCCCTAGTAGGTTTTCTCAAATAAAAATATGTTAATCATTTATTTGTGCTTACTCTGAATGACCTCCCCAAAGACGTAGCGAGCGTCCGCGGTTCAGGATTGGGAGCAAAACTCCAGGCACGCTCATTGGAATCTTGCATCGCACTAGTAGTCTGGAATTTTGCAATATTTGTAATGAATTGTAGTAACGAAATTAAGTTGGAGCTGATCTATCTTTGATTTCCCCTTTGGAGGAGATGGAGGTAATTACAGTAGTATTTTTTTGTCAAATGTGTGCGCAAATAAATTATTTTCTACTCGACAGAAAAACAACTGTAGTCGAGCTTGTTCGGGGCGATGTTAGGAGATTAACAAATTGGAATGATGGGATATTATGCTTACGTATTTTTTTGTAATGACAGCATTGGGGTCTTTATTTCATTACAGGAGTGCAAGAGTTACGAGTTACACAAGATAAAGGTACTTCTCGCAATTTTCTTTTTCAAATGATCTTATATTACACAAGTTCATCAAATACAGTCAGTTGCTACAAAAACCTGGCACAGTTCGACAAACAGTCGGAAAACTCTCCAAATAAGACATTATGACTTTGAAAACTGCCTTAGCTACTAACGTTCTTTCTTCCCGGCACTGCACAGCTCCACGTGACGACTTTCACTCATTTACCCTTCAGGAAATTAGCGCTCCCAGGGGAAAACTGTGTGAGGGCCCGAGCTGAGAGTTAAAGGGGCCTTTTTTTGTTGAAATAAAATGTTTTTGTTATGTTAAGGATCACCTTTCTTTTGGTTCACTGCTGTCTTGTTTTTAAGCACCTACTACTTTCTTCTTTGACTTTAATCTTGTTTCATAATCTGCTTTCTCAACTTACTGTTTTTATGCCCTTTCTGCATAGATTCCGCGTTCCCTTAACTCCATACTAAATGGTGCCTTCCTTCTTTCTCTCTTTGGATCGCCTTTGTGGTGGATAGGGAGGCTTAAACTAAGTAATAATCTTATCTAATCTTCGACTCATTTAATTGTAAATGAATAAAAAATACACTATCCTCCTATTAAAGTATAAATTTTGAATTTAGATATCTTTACGCACCATATGTGGCATTTTCTATCACTCGCACTCTAATGTTCTGATGTCTACTGTACGTAGAAAAGTATTCACCGCAATTGGATTTATTCGAAATTGCCGCCATTTTCGGACCACAAGTGTGACGTTGAAATATTGCCATCTCCCCTCAATGAATACAACTATTCTCTCTATGTGAAGGAGGAAGATGTGAGTTTCCGAGCTAATGGTTAGGTAGGACTTCCTTTTGTGGAAACAGAGTAAGTTTTTTGTTTTGTTACGGACCCTCTGTTTTCGGTTCCCTGCAGTCCTGTTTTTCTTTTCCCATTACTTTCTTCTACAAAATTTATCTTGTCTCATAAATTTGTTTTTCAACTATACACAAAAAGTCTTGTGTGGGAACACACCTTGTTCAGAGATTCTGCATCCTTTCACTCTATACTAAATGGTGATTTCATCCTTCCTCTCCTTGGAACACCTTTGTTGTTCAGGAGGCTTAAACTATAACTTGTAATCTAATCTGCTATGTTGCCATGTCTAGGAGCAGACCAGGAGATGTAGAAAGCGTCGACAAAACGGTGCCATTCAGCTGAAAATATTCATTTAACGCGGAAACGCTACGCAGTTCCAGATAAAATTGACAGTTTTCTGATATTTTCCACGTACCAGCAAGAGCTGTCGAGTTACCTGGGTGCCAGCACGAGGGCGAGCGAGAGGACTGTGACGGCGTACCTTGAGGAGTTGCAGTGTGGCCCTGCCCTCCAGGCTTTCCTGAGGGCGACACTGCACCAGAAGTCATGGCAGTGAGTCAGAATATACCACCATATTAATGTTTATAGTCCAATCTCTGTTTCCACAGCTGACATTCTGCAGAAAAATATGAAATACCGTTATTGATAAAACCATCCTTTCGACAAAATATTTTATGGGAGAAGACTCTGAGTAGTCATTCTATAATCTATTTCTTCTTTTAAGAAAAACGATTAACTCAAGTTGTCATTCTCACAAGCTACAAGCCTGATGGCCACTAGTTACATGAAGAAAATGAACCTGGAGTGGACTTCACCTGAGCAACTGAAAAAATTATTCTTATGAAGCATACCACGCGTGCAGTGATTGAAATGGCCCTGATTTGTTCAGTCCATTCTGTAATTAAGTTTTCTGAACTGCGTAGCCGTGAAACAATTTAGTTGAATGACACAGGTTCCTATTTTTATGGGTCACGGAGTCGAACTATGTAAGGAGACAGTACATTGCATCCTCTTGTTTGTTAAACAGCTAAGACTAATGCGCTGCATTGATGCATCCCTGCCACTTTCTTACTAAATTACGAATTTTTTTGCTCACCACTCGTCGTACAGAAGTGTGGACGGTGCTGAGATATCGGCAGGGTCCCTGCAGTGGGTGTGTGGGGCCAGTGCCCACACCTCAGGCCCGGGCCATAGCCCCACGCTGGACCCACGGCTCCTGGCGGAGCTGAGCGTCGTCACGGCCTCCTCCAGCGGTAGGGAGATCACCACCAAAGTCATCACGGCGCAGCTCACCTCCGTCTTGCGGGTGAGTGGTACGAGTATTGTCTAGTCGTGAAAATGTTAATCATGCATGATGATCTAAACAGGTATAATTTTTGCCACTAAAAAAAAACCCTTTTAAGGAATGATTTTCTTAAGTGTACAGAAAATATTATCTAAGTAGGTTTATGGCATTGTAGCAGGACAACCTGCTTGTTTCCATTCAATTCGTTTTGCGGCGGGTTTTACGGAATCCAGTTTTGACTGAACCCTGGCCATGACCCGGGCCCGAGTGCTTAATGAAGACTGTGGGTGTAGTTTTCTGCTGAGCTACACCCTCGCAAAAATTCAAGAGCATAAGAGATTTGAAGTACTACTTCATTCGCAACTTTGCCTGTGAAGACGAGTGAATATATTCTACTTATTTGGATTGCAACTTGATATTGATGAGAGAAACAAGATTTGAACATGCCCTAGAGACATCAGGCTGGCTGTCCATAAAAATCAGAGTGAAGATGAAGCAGCACTGAAGCTAGGATCTCTTTGACTGCAGTGGCTCATTTTATTACGATTCTAGAAATCAACAACCGGCATCTTTTGCTCGCTTCTTCAAGCGTTGGTATAATTTAACACTACCATTGTTATCGCAACTTCCTGATGCACATTTCGTTCATGACGACCAGTAAAGTCTTGTCAACAAGTCTGCCATTCCCCGATATTCTCATGTTGTATGATAAAAAGTGTGTATTTCCCATGCAACCTATTTATTCGGTCAGACCATGTCTGTTCCTAGAGAATGTTTCAAGATCTTTGTGGGTTCTTCCTAGATACTCCGTACCAACTTTCTTCCTTGATGCACTCGTTGGTGCGATGCCATAACATGAATTTGTTCGCCACGTATTAATTCATTATATGCAGGCATTTCTTTTCCAAATGAATGATTATAGTCATGCACTGTATTCATTATTGTCAGCTGAATTATAAAAGTAATTGAGAGGCGTGAAAAGCTATGGGAACCTCCAGAATAGGTACATATATCCTCTCTCGCATTACTGACGCTCCATGCTTTCATCTTGTTATTAAATTACTTATTTTCCTCAACCAGTCCTGCTGCAGTAATTGTTTTCGGAATAAATGCAGTACTATCTGGGGGGCTCTTTTGTAAGGTCTTTTTTAAAACTATTTTTGTGTTTTTAATAATTCATGGATGCATTAATGCTCGATATTCGTCAACACAGGCAGGTGGCTACGTCCCCGACATGTTTAGCGTCGTGGGGGGCATCGTGAGGGCGACGATGTCGCTCGTGAAGTATTTCCAAGCCTTCGGAGATTCTTCCTCGTCTACTGCAAGCCACTACACGTCGTCAATGGCCACCGTCAGCAGGGTCCTACAGGGCATCACTCTTGCTACGAAACATCAGATGGAGAATAAGCGCCATTTTGTGAGGTCAGCTTTGTTTTGTCTGAAATCAAAAACTTGCGTTCGTGTCCATTGTTATAAACAATGTCGTTGTTCTGGAATTTTGACAGCTGCAATACTGTTCCATCTGCCTAGATCTGCTCTAGCGTGACGGGATTTATGACTGCTCGAATAAATCAAATAAATAATGTATCTCGGGAACATGAACTTACTGATAACTGCACATACATGGGCTACTGAGTATTGAATGAGCATGTCCGTGATGAAAGTTGCGCTACTTTGTGGACTGTTCTGAACAAATTGTGCCTGCCTCACGTAAATTTAAGTCGAGTTCCTCATTAGGAAATTAGCTCACACGAGTACAGGGAATCTGTTTCTGGAATGTTTTCCTTATATAGACGTTTTTTTCTTAGAGTAAACCAAGAAATTTTGGTTGTTAACTTCATTCACCTACTGCGAGTTGTGGCCATCCATGATTAAGAAAGGTGAAAATGGTTTCCAATTCTTCTTAGGAACCTTGTATTCTCTGTGGAAATCTGAAGCTGTTACCTGTTATTTGAGTTGTATCTATTCAGCATAGTGTAGTTATAAATATGTATGGTTTACGCGCTGGGCTTATAAAAGTGCCGCATGCTTTTGTAACCCTTAGGTTAACATTGCTCATGCTCCCCTCAGGGGGAAACAACCATTGTATATATGGGAACGAGCATAAATAGGTATAATTTCGATTTGATAAACAAAAACTGAGGAATTGGTTCCCTTTCCCTAAGCGATATTTTTTCCTACATTGAAAAAGTAATTCATGAATATTTTTGCCACTTATTCCCATCGTATTTTTGTCATGCACAACTCTTTATTATGAATTGTTTTCTGGTCAGCTAACAGAACTCAAGAGGCCCCACATATTTTTTGCATTATTTCTGAACTTGATGAATTTTCCAGTGAAATGGTTTTTCGATGCTCTAATTTGACATCATTTCTGAGTCTTTGATATTAATTTCAAAATAAATATTTCCTCCACTGTGTTAAACAGAAAGCTTGTTGCTTATTCATATTAGATGTTATTTCTCTGGTTATTCAGGGCTTCTGTGTGTCTTAGGGCGTAACTACACTGGTTATGATTGCATGGCATGCATCTGTTCTACGAGTTAAGGAACACGGCAAATTAATTGATTGACATTAAATTTTCCACTGTAACAGATTCGCCGTTATTATAAGCAGTATAGCTGTAAATAATTCCAGTTTTTACTCATTACTTCGCGCAAAATTTTTCAGTCACTGTCCATTTTTCATGCTAGGAGAATTAAAGTTGATTGTTGTATCAACTATTGTACAACTATTGTATCTATGGGAATTGGTGCTCCCAGGGGGAAAATGTGAGGTACTGAGCTGAGAGTTAGGTGGATAGGCCTTCTTTTTGTTGACATAAAATGTTTTTATTTTGTTAAGGACCATATTTTTCCGGTTCACTGCTGTCCTGTTTTTTCAGCACCTAATACTTTTTTCTTCAACAACTTTTATCTTGTTTCATAAACTTCTTTCTCAACATACTGTTTCTTTGCCCCTTCTGCATAGATTCTGCATTCCCTTATCTCCAAACTAAATGGTGACTTCCTCCTTCCTCTCTTCGATACGCTCTTTTTTAGTGGTTAGAGAGGCTTAAACTAATATCTAATCTAATCTTGAGACAACGTCTCGGAACAATGAATAATGCTAACATAACCTCTAATTTCATGGCGATAGTATTCCTATACTCGTATATTGTTTCGAACCAGAGTAAGACGTTCTCCCGTATGCTCCATGTTAATGAGCCAACGTTCTTTTCCTTTTGAAAATACGAAAGAATCTGATCAATTTTCTTGTCTCCGGTCATATCTTGTCAGCCAATTGAAGAGACATGATGTCCACTTCATTGCCTGTTTAAAAGTAGAAAAACGATCAGTACATTTCTACGCCCTAGAGAGGCAAGGTCACCATTTGCGCATACTGGTGTAATTTCATTCCTTGATGTAGTATTATGTCTTATCATACCTCGACTGGCAGTAAAATGCATTAACACTTTCTTAGTAGCACATTTTTCCTCTTGCGCGAAAATCTTCAATTAATTCTTAATGCACACCTTACCTTTAAAAATTATTTCATTTTCAAGTTCAGTCTATAATTCATTCGGAAGAGCATTTCGGAATTAATCAATTGAATTAACCGCCATATTTTTCCAATTTCTTTATTTTTGTTTGTGAGCAATTTTGCAGCATAATTTCCAACATTAATTTGAATATTATATGTATTGCAATTGTACAGCATAAATTTGCAATAATCACATAATGTTCTGTTATCTACTTTATAAAGTGCAAGTAAAAATGGACAGACCAGTCAAACACGCAGCGAACTGTGTAATGCTGCTCAGGATTATTCTCACTTCATCTCATTGAGATGCTTACGATTTCCTTCTTCAATTTAAAAAGCTGTGTTAAATACTACAGTGGAATTTTGCTCGTTGTAGTGCACTTGACAATGAGAAAAATGCTAATCTATCTAAATCATAAATGCACTGAATAAGGGCTAATGTAACGTCTTTCGGTGGTAAAATCCAGTGCATTAAAGTAACAGCAGTTAACCTAACATTTTAAAGAAACATATAGCATTTAATATAACATCCTAATTTAAATAACAGTTCAAATTACAGCGAGGCGATTTGCAAAACAACGAGAGAAGCTAGGTACTCTGAGCAACTTATTTCGTTAACGCTACCCCCTATATAACACTTGACTGCAAAAATAAAATTTTCAAGCCCTAACCAAATCTTTCTAATGTCACATGACTTCCTGAATCTAAATATAACACCCGTTTTCCTCTTCACCCGCCGTTTTCGGGGGATCCCTCATTTTTATCACTTTTCGCTAAGGATTACTAAAGCGGTAAAGAATAATAAATGTAAAAAGTAGAATACTAAATATCAAGAAACTGCGTAAAGAACATAAGTACCTTCATTTGGGGCTTGTTTTCCTTTTTTACTCGGAGGTAGAAGTTTTTCGTGCCAAAATCCAACTTTACTGTGCCAACGTGCTCGCAACTCCTCTTAAGTTTTCAGGGAAGAACTCCAGGCGGGAGTGAAGGAAATGTACTT